>JAOWBB010009355.1:0-88299 GCA_028565995.1 Ricinus marginatus
TGCGATTCGTTTGCCGTACCGAGGGGGATGTGGGGGTGGATTTTGGGTATCCGCACGAAAAGCTCGCAGCCGGTTCGGAGCGAAACGCAAAAGGCCAACCGATTGGATTTCAAAGTTCTTGTGCGAGGCCTGGATAAAAAAAAAAGCTCCAGATAAAAAAAAAAAATTTTTGTGATTTTTTTTTTTTCAGTAATTTCTGTTTCGTTCGCCTCATATCCTTTGAACTGAATTATTCAGTTGTGTAATTAAAAAAGAAAAAATAAAATAAAATAAAATAAAAAAGTACGGAGTAAGAGAAAAACGATTTTTCCAGTACAATAATTCTGTATGAATTCCAGGCAAATTTAGATTACATTCTAGCATATAAATTTATACTCAATTGAGCGAGAGAATGGATACATGCTTTGGGTGAAGGCACTTCACATGATTTTACGGGGGAAGGAACGTTGCATTATTTTTTTTTTTTTTGGGGGGGGGCAGGCGGGGTGTTCGCAACCTTTTCCAGTTGCGTTTTGCGAAAGGCCCGGAGCGACGTGAAAAGGTTTACTTAAAAGCGAACGACAAGCAGTGCCTCGTGGACACGCGCATGCATGTGCACTGGAAATTTGAAATCTTTGATTTTGGGTTTCCGGCTTTTCGGGAAATCCACCCCGTGAGCATCTTCCCTCTCGTGTGCTGGGATCGTTTGACTTCGCGCTTGCGAGCCGTCCCGGTCTAATTTTATTTTGCATTCATTTCTTGTGCGAAACATATCTGACATGACCTGAGATTCCGCCACCTTTATCGAACGGCTCATCCCAAGCCTCTCAGTTTTGGTGAAATCATCCCATTATTCCCCTGGATGAAATTTGGCGGGGTCCCTTTTTCGAGGGGCCTTGCTCCCGGAGCAGGAGCCTTCCTTTTTCTTTTATTTTAATGGCGTTTTCACCTTTTCAACGTGCTCCCGTTGTTTGCTTTCGGAATCAGTTCCCCGGTTATTTATTACTCCTGCTGAAAGCAGCGCTGACGGGCTTGCCGAGGAGGGATCACAGAATTCACTTTTTTTTTTATTTTATTTTTCACATTATGATCCCTTAAAAGAAGAATTTTTTCCCTTTCTGTGGTGAATACGCGGCTGCAACTCGCTCCTGCAGTCACGACGGGTCAGAGTTAAAATTTTTTTTTATTTAATTACAGTTGAAAATCGAATATTTTATTGTCGAAAACAAAATTTTTTAAGTTCGCACACGATCGAAGCACATCTAAACTCATTTTAGACGTTTCAGAAAATTAACGATCACGCTTTATACGCTTTTAACGTTCGAGGATATTTGCGTAAACTGCGAAAGCAATATTGAGTATATTTCACGAAAAGATACACAACATAGTGCGTTTGAAAATTGACGGCTTCGCACTTCTCTTGTGCCGCAAACACTTTGAGTGTCGCAATTTATTGAATTCTAAACAGGTAAAATTTATAAGTTTGGATTTTTGACGTGTCAGAAGCACAAGCGATAATACGATCATTTCACTTGTTACAGCGATAAAAAGAAAAAGTTGTAGCCGTAAGCAATTTGCGTAATTAGAGCCTATTTCACTTCTATAAAAACGGCTATTTTATATTATTCACAACAATGAATATTATAATAAAATTTTAATTAAGTTGCATAAAACATGGAACAATAAAATTAATGTCTTTTGTTGTTTAAGTAGTAAAATAGCATCCGTCCAATTAATTTTATGGACTGTTATCTGCGATGAGGGGGGTGATTTCGTGCAGGGAGACTCTTGAATTTCGAGGGTTGCGAAAACTGCTTTTTTATTTCATTTTTCACGGGGGCAGGGGGCGGGAGGGAAGAGGGATGATTTTTGCAGTCGAGACGAGAACGAAAAACCTTACTTATTTCAAATGATTAATTTCCGAGCTCGTTTCCCTGGGCGAAAGATTGGTTTGATTTAACCCGGAGTCGAGGGCGGGTTTCATTTGACGAGTCCTCGCCTTGCTTTTTCTCTGCCGAAGGTTCGAGCTCACGGAGGGGATTATGTAAGAAAACAAGGGTAAAAGGAACCTTTTTGTAAAGCTCTAAACTCAAATAATCGGGGATAATTATCAGATTACCAGACGAAAGTTTAAAAGCTTAATTGCATTAAAACCTTGCTCGGCGGATTTAACTGCAGGAGATCAGGTTGAAAATTCAGGTCTGCGCAACAGGAACCCGCCGCCCGGTCGGGTTTGGGACGTCGCTTTGTGAAAAAAAAAAAAAATAAATAAATAAATAAATGAATTTTGATTTACGGCGCATAATTCGATCTTAAATCCCAGCCGACAAATCCCTCGCCTTGCCGGGGCTTAAATAATTGGAATAGTTTATCCATTTAAGATACCAAATACAATCGAATTTAACGCAATTTTCCAACGGGAAACGTGACATTTTGAAAGACACCGCGTTAAGCTTCGGAAACTCGGGTGTATCTTCGAGAGGCGAAAATTCATAATTTGATGCCGTTTAATTTTTAAACGAAATCTGTTGGTTTGCCGCGGGGAGGAGCAGTCAAATCCTTCGGATTCGAGATTGAACGGCGGCGGATTTCTCGAATCGTTTGGCGGTCGGATCTCGAAAAAGATCGTTTTTCGGCTCTCGTTTCCACGTTCCCCTTCCCCCGTATCGTGTTTTGAGGGGGAGGAGGGGGGGGGAGAACGTTGTTTCAACCCCTCGCGTGTCGCACGGTCCAGGTCCGGGCATCTGCCCCGCCACGGGGAACCCGGATGGAAAGCCTCCGGAATCGTCTTCGCCCGTGCCTTTTTGACGCGGAGGGGCCAAAATTCCCGAGACCCGGAAAGGAAGGGGAAAAAAAAAAAAATAAAAACCTGGAGTGAAACAAGGGAGCCAGGGCAAATGAAAGACTCGGAAGCAAATATTTTTCGATCCGGTACAAAACAATTTTTATTGCTTTTTCGCGTTTTTCCCCGTTTATCTTCCCTCTATCCGGCGGATAAAGGAGATGGAAAATGCACCGAAAGAATGGAAAGAAAATGTTGCGAATTAAAATCCCGGGGAGAGAGAGAGAGAGAGAGAGAGAGAGAGGAGGAAAAAAAAAGGAAAAATAATTCGTAAATTCCTTATTGTTAAGCCTTATGCAGTATATAAAGCTCATATTCTCAAAGGAAAGAGAGAGAGAGGTGGCTTTTGTTCGCAAACCTTTCTTTTCATCTTGGATGGAGCTTTGGAGCCATTGTGAAAGTAAAATCAACACACCGATTTTGATGACTCTTGGACCGATTTTTTTTTTGAGCCGCTGACAAAGGAAACTCGATCTTCCTCACTGATTAAAACCTTCCCAAATTGATGGATTTTTGTCCTTTCTTTTTTTTTTTTTTTATTCGCTCTCCTCTTTCATTTGTTTCCGCCCCGTTGATTCCAAAACTATTTTTCTCGCTGTATCGTTAATTTCGGAGGAAGAGAGAAAGAGAGAGAGAGAGAGAAAATGTCACCGCACTCTTGGAGTCGATTATCGATCGGATCGAGATATCGCATTTTTCGAGACGCTACCGCGAAATGTTCGTTATTTAACCGTTTCTCCATTTATTTTTTTTTTCTAATCCTGTAACGAATTAATTTCCACATTATAACGCTCGAACTTTGGTTTATGATGATTTACACTGTCTTCCTTCGTCGTTTTTTTTTAAAGTTAAATAAGTGAGGTGATATTTTCCGGGACTGTACATCAAATCGACGGCTTCGGCGAGTAGAAGTGGTTTGAGGTTAGTTTTTTTTTTTTTTATCCCAACCGGAAAAGGTTGCCCGAAGGACTTATTTTCTTCTTTCGACGGGGTAAAACATTTGATATGCGTTACATTTTTATCTCACATTCTTGGATGTGGAAGTCGAAACGGGGTTTTTTTTTTCTTTTTATATTAAGAAAGCGCCTGAAACACTCAACAGGAAGCCCATAAAAGTGAATAAACTCGAAATCAAATTAGAGCTTAAACATATTTTTCAGGATCTGGCAGAACAAATGGATGCTAATGGAATTCGCTTCCATTTCAGATTTTGCAGAGGAAGAAAAAAAAAAAAGCGGAGGGATATCGCGTTTCGAATATTAAATAAATATGGAAGTACAACAGCATTTGCGACTTTTTTCCATCATTCATCTCCCGCCTTTGCCATTATCCCTTTTTTTGCAAATTCCTTTTCCTGTAAGGGTTTCGACGTTTTTTCGGCTCTTTTCCCGATGATGGACCTATCCATTCGTTCACCGGGGCGAAACCGGGATTTGAGTGATCTGAAAATGAAGAAGAAAAATTCGGATCTCCTGTACAATGGCTTTCGCATAAATCGTGACCTTCACGTATGCTTCTGACAAATGAGAAGAAGCCACTTTTAAAGTACGAAACCGGCATAAAAATGCGGAACGTTCGTTACTTTTCGTCGGCCCAGGCACATTGCGGGAGGTTAATTTTTGGCTCATGTCGGAGTTTTGGGTTCGCTTTCGAGGACGAGATCGCCGGCCGTGTCGCTTTGGGTGACTGAGGTCCATTTTCGTTGTGTGTCGCGTCCGAATGGGGTGCTCTTGGGTGTGGTTTTCGGTACAGTTGCGAGCCTCACGGAGCGCAAATCGAAGTCGGTTCAAAACCGATTCCTCCTGCCACGCTCTTCCGGTTCCGCGCTGCACAAGAGCCCGACGATATTCCTGATGTAATAAAAAAAAAAAAAAAAAAAAAAAAAAAGGAACGAAAAATGGAAGAGAGGAGACTTTCACAAGACCAGCAACTGGTTCAAGAGAAAAACCGGGAAACTTTTTTAATTTAAATTTTTCTTTTTTTTTTTAAACTTTCATTCGATTTTTCATTCCCCTCAACGTTTTTTTTTAAAACCCAAGTTGCCTTACTCCTTAACAATTTCCACTTGCATTGAAATCTTTTTCTTAGACCTTTTTTTTACCCCGGTGAAAAGCGTCTTTGAATTTTCCTTGCCAATAATGATATGCGGGAAAAATTTTTTTTTTTTTTTTTTTTTTTTTTTTTTTTTTTTTTTTTTTTTTTTTTTTAATGATGAAATCTAATTCACACGATCACGGCAGGAATTCGGTTTTTAATGGTCTTCGACAGCCTCAGATTTCCAGCATACTGGGCCCCGTTTAAAAAGGGACCGTAACACGATTAGGGAAAGATAGATAAAAAGGTTGCCGAGGATAATTCGGTTATTAAATAAAGGTTGATTTTGTTTGAAAACTAGCTCATCGGAGCAAGTGCACCCGTGTGTTCCAATTGGGGCTGGAGCCGGTTTCGGAGGTAATTTGATGAATTTTCCCATGCGAAATTCATAACTCGCCATAAGACGGCATATCCGACCTCTGGGGAAGGTTTGGCGTTGCCCCTGATGGGCTTGGATCCTCTCGGACGAATGTGATAAACGGCAAAACTTCCCTTGGCAACCCCTCGATTTCTACCCGGGAAAATTCCCCGTGATCCGATCGCTGAAATTCGCGGTTCCCGGGAGCTCCCGTCCAAATGGATTATCAATTCCGTCTCCTGAATGTATTTTGAAGTTCGGGCTCCTCATAAACCGGTGTTTTATTGGATCTGAGGAGGCGAAATGGTTGCGGGACCGACATATTGCCCGAAGTCAGTCCCTCAGTTTTTTTTTTTTTCTTATGTATCGCAATGAGGGACGAGGCGCAGGTTGGAAAATTTGCTTGCCGTAAATCCATCTTAGGGATTATTTCGGTTTAGAGGCAGCCCAAATGTCTATCGCTGACTAATTTGGGTTAACTTTTGCACGTGGGAATCGAAATTTAGAGGTGAAAAGCGAATTTTTTTTTTTTTTCGTTTTCCCCATTCGCCCAGTGCGTGGCCCCATCGGACACCAATGCGGATTTCAATTTTGAGTTTGGTTTTCCTCGAGACCTGCTCTTTTCCGCCTTTCCCATTGTCGGAGGCGAGTGCGGGGGAGCAAAACCCGGTTCGAATTAAAAACTTTTCGCCTTCTCTTTTTTCAGCAAGTTTTAATTTCAGCGATCCATCTTCTTTTACATTTTACATCAAAAGAAATCGATTTTGTTTCGAATTTTGGTGAGAAAGAAATACCTTCAGAAGAAGGAGTAAATAAAGGAAATAACGTGTTTAGTTCACTTGATGAGTTCTGAAGCGAGAGGGCGTTTTCGCCACGGAAAAAAAAAAGAAAAAAAGTGTCTTCATTGCCGCTATTTGTTCCGCGTTTGGATGGGAAGGCTGCCGCTGATCCTGCGGGGAAAATTGCAAATGAGACGGGTGCCTTTTTTCCCTCGCCGTTTCGGTGCTGACACAAAGCACGTTCCTGCAAGCGATTGCCGTGGGGCCTCGCCCGGGAGAGCAGCGAAAGAATTCCCAAGGAAGACTGCCCACGTGCAGGCTCCGTGTGCACCTCGTTCTTTGTCAGCAGCCTCATTCTCCGGGCACGGAGTCTTCGGGATCGCCGAAGTCGCAGCTTGGCAGCGAAAACGTTGCAGACGTGCGGTGGAAAAATAAAAATTTTTCCTCCTCTCTCCTCCGGGCAAAGCTCTCGTTCGCGAGACATGGAAAAATTGTAAAACAATTAGGATTTAATAAAAATTCGATTAATTTCGGGATAAGTTAGTAAATTCGAAAGCATCGGTGAATTGACTTTTCGAAAGTTTACGATTATCCTTTTACCTCTTTCGAAAGGTTTCGAAATGCGTCCCTCTCCTGATGTTTCTCCCCCGTACTAAGAGAAAAAGGTATGAACTTTTCATTTTGCCGATATTGAATTTGATGGTCGACGTGCTTTTATACTATACGGGAAATATTTTTATAATAAACATTATTTAACGGAAGAGGTAAGGGGAAGGGTTTTATTTCGGAAAATTCGAAAAGTTCTTTTTTAAAAACCCTGCTCTCAAACTCATCGTAATCTTGATCAGTATGTCGTATCTTATTCTGCATATGCCAGGTACACCTACAGAAATGTTATAGTTTATATAAACAAAAATCAGAGTATTGGAAAAAAAATAAATGAATAAAAACATATCGGATTCGTTTTAAAATCAATCTTCTCTACATGCGTGTGCGGCGCTTAAACATTTAAAATACAAATTGTCTTATTTTGGCGATAAAATTTTTAACTAAAAAACAAACCAACCAGTCTTGTATTTTTCACAATGAATTCTGATCTCTTTAACATCAATCAATAAAAGCAATTTTTTTTAAAAGTGTAGCGTTAACCTGTAAACAAAATATTAAAAAGAATGTAAAATTTGTATTTTTATAATTTATATTGATTGTTAACGGACTTGTTGCCATCAAACGAGAAAAATTCTTTCGTTAAGATGCATTTTCTTTAAAATGTATTCATCATATCACGCAGTATATTGCAACGCAGAATATTACATATAATGCACACAATAATCGAATTAACTGCAAGATATGTTGAATTATTCGTATTTTTGCTCAGTGTCGAATGATGAAGTTGATATTATTATGAAGGGTTTGCGCTTTATTTAATAATTTTACGTATAAAATAAGGGTTTTTTTTTCTATGCATGGTGGCACGTCATCTGAAACCACGACAAATTAACTTAACCCTCAGCGATGTATCTCTTAACTGATAACCGTCAAATCTTATTTAGCAAGTGAGGCGGAAACGAGGCACGTACGCGAAATTGACGTAACCACCATTATGGAAAAAGTAAGGCGGATAATGGACGTCTATTGATTTCGTGTCTTCCGATGGGCACGCACTCCGTCGGGGAGGGAGCTATCGTTTACCCGGACAATGGATGCGACCGCGGCGTGGGGATGCAAAAAAATCTGATTAAATACATAATAAGGGATGAAGTTTTAAGAGTGTCAGCTTACGGGGGAGGGAGACATTTGATGCCATAATTGACACGGCGTTTGAGATGCCGCTCCTGCCACGAATCGGGGGAGGAAGGGAGCAAGGAAAATTAATGCCCTTTTTTTTTTCTTTTCTCGAAATTCGAGCCTCCACCAGAGGAATTTAAATATTTGCATTATTTTCTGCAATTTCCATTATTACTCCCGAACTAATTTTAAAGCAGAGCGTTTTGAAGTTTTGCAACAGCTTTCAATTCCTCTCCCTTTTCGCCCTGTTACCAAATCCGTTTTCAAATTATCGACGATTTTCCCTAAAAAATACATGATGAATCTCCGCTCTTCGCCTTCCGGTACGAGCTGCGTCTCCGTGTTTTCCCGGTTTCCGTTATTAATTCCATCCTCTTCTGCGTTTTGTCCCGACTCCGGCTCCCCATTTCTTCCGCGGATGAATTCGTGAAAGAACGGCAGAGCAGTGGTGCGGCTGGGAATGATCCTCGTTCGCCGAACGGTTGCCTCGTCCTGATGACGTTCGGATGATCATTTACGTTAATTTCCCATTTGCAGTCGATGCCTGGGATCGACGGACGAAAGCTGCGAATTTCCCTATCCTGGGCTTGAATGGCGAGCTGCGTGCCGTTTTACATTTTTTTCTCTTTTTGCAGCGTTTTAATCTGCTCGCAAGCGAATTTAAGTTTGCTCATCATTTAAGATTTTGAACTCTGGCACGTTTTTATTTTTCTTTCGCCGAGTGAAATAGTAAACCTGACGTTAAAGATCCGGGTGCCGCAGCAATTTCTGTGACTCTGAATCGGGGAATGCGAAATTTTTTCAAAAATTCCGTCCCGCATTCTGGGACAATGAATATTTAATATTATTAAGCGGTTTCAGGAGTGCGTTTCAACAATCCGAATGTTTACACGTTCAACGTAATGTGTTCTTTGGAAATTAGACGTGTGCGCCGCCGAATGTATGAATGATGCTTGGATGTGTGAGAATATTTTTCGTTTTTGCATCGTTTGCATGCATCACGCATCTGAGGAGTCGCTCTGAATACGGTTTCCCTTCGGAATTAATGATCTGATGTGCAGAAAAAACAAAAAAATTTTCGCGCTGAGTGGCACGGTCCCTGTGCGAAAAGACACGTCTTCCCTTTTCAACGAGAAGCGTCTCCATTTGCCCCAACGTATATTGTCATGTTCCAAGTTGCTGTCCTGGAGATTTATATTCAGAAGGGATAAACCTGCTTAAGGGGATACGATAGGTTTGTCTATTGATGAATAAAACATGGGCCAATGTGAACAGATAGAATTTCGCGGGAGGAAAAAACCGTGATTCAAATATTGATTTTTTCTTTTTTTTTTTTTTTACGTCCGAAAATTCATCTGAAATTATCAGACGCAATCCGCGTAAATTTTTATACGAATCACATATATTTCTTTATCCGCATTCGGGACGTTATATATGTTTTCATTCCGAGTTGCGGAGGCGAGCAAAAAGAAAAGTTCATCGGGAAGGAAAAAAAAAAAAAAAAAAGAGGAAACTAATTTTCCTTCTTTTCCATTTCAGATGCTAAGGGATTTTATGTAATTGAAAGGGAGGAGCTGCAGAAGAGTATCGTGGAGGAAGAAAGGAGAGGTAAGTGTTAAAATTTATCCTCGGAACATTATCCGAAACCAATAAGCAATATCAAATGGTGGGAAAAAAAAAGAAAAACAGAAAGAAAAAGTTCAATTTATTTCGAAAGTTAGCCTTTAAAATTCTTTCGTCGAGCATACGGAACGAACTGTTCAAACACAATTTCGGCTGTCTTCTGCCACGATCGTACGAAAGCCTTTTTCGACGTCGTTAACCGAAGCCTTATCCTTTTCGAGCGCTTTTAAGGAAGAGAGGAAACGGTTCCTCGGCCTTCCCGAAATCGAAGATTATGTTTTTATTATAATAACCAGAATATTGAGGGTTATGATAATTTTATACAGGCGGGAATGGCGGCTCCCGGTTTGGGTCGATCCCGTCTCGATTTATTCGCATCATGGGAAATCTAAGGAGTTTGGATATAATAATATGAAACTGTAATAAAATTCAACTTCGGTATAAGTCTTAATTAGTGGAGCGATCTGGTATTCGGCTTTTTCGGGCCGGGGCCGCGAGGGTAAGACCGCCTAACAGGACCCGTAAGAAAACCGCGGCGTCCGTGGCACTAGCTTCAGCGACGAAAAAAACTTATGCAATAACCCGTCGTCACTCTGCAGCGACGACTCTTAGGATGACATTATATTTATATTTGATCCTTCCACTGTCACGGCATTTTGCAGTCCCTCCTTATCCTCACAGAATGACGGGGTTAATATTTCAAAGGATCTTGAGAACTCAGACTTCCCTAATTAGCTTTCTCCTGCACGAGGACCTTTTTCTCCGGTCCCGGAAGAGGTCCTTCTGACGGAAAACTTAATTTTCTCGTTATAATCCGACGGAAGCAATGATTCAGATGGCACAAAACTTACCCGTCCTTCGAGAATCCGTAATCCGCTGCGAAATTTTGCGGTGCGATGTTTCGCGTCCTGTTTCCACGGCGTTCGAAGTGGCGCAAGCTTAATTTTCCCTCATACCCCGAGGCTTTTTCCCTCCGAATCGTTCGGGAGCCGAACGCCTGGATTTTCGTGGCCCGATCGGAATTTGCCGACCCGAAGCTGGAATCACCTTTTGAGGAGTGTAAAATTTTAGGGTGCGCCGGATCCGGAAACACGATTAGGAAGGAAGGAAAATTTATATGGCTCAGGAATAATAAAGCTGTGATCGCGGAGTAGAACAAATTACGGCGACGAAAGGGATGAAACGGTAGAGAGAGAGAGAGAAAAAAAAGGGCGCCATATTCGAAAGTATTAATCTCGTTGTATAAAATTTATCTACGCGGATTAATTTTTTATCTGCCACGCAAACCTAGGACCTCACACGGAAATCGTCTCCTTATTTACTGCCTCCTAATCCCACGACTTGATTCACCTTTTCTTAATTAGTTTTCGCATTTTCCATTATAATTTCCCGGTTTTCTTCTTCGTGACACTTTACCGAAATGCGGTTCGCTTTCCTCCCTTGTCTGTGATGCATTATTTAATTTCTCTCGCTGTTCCCTTTGCCAAACTTGCATAAACGGCAAACCCGAAACAACGAAACGTCAATTGCGAACGGTATCTTATGCCGAACGTGCAAAATTTACAATTCAGTGCTTTGAATAAACTGAGCCTCGGATATAAAGAACCTTTTTTTTTTTATGAATTATGTTATAAATAAATTTTTTACCGGATCAGGTTGGCAACGTTCAATTTTTACAATTAAAACAGCATATTTTTATCCACATTTTCGCTTATTTCATATTCTTGCTTTTTGCATTCACGCGATTGCCTCTTTCGGTAAAATTATAATTTCGGATTCATTTTCCTTTTTAAGTGTAGAGAATCGTGATATAAAAAGAATTCATTTAATTTCTGCGACGGCAAAAAAAAAAACTGGCGGCCTTTTTTACCCGTTTAATTAAAAAAAATGGGAGTCATCATTCGACGAATAATAAAATTTATGGTAATATTTAAATTTAAATACAAATGCAAAGCGTTGCGATGATTGATTCGAAATCTTCCGGTTGCCGCCAAAGGAAAACGCAGTTGGCACCACTGGGCGGCATCGCTCGGACTCATTCCAAACTTAAAACGTCATTTTTTTACCACCTCCAGATGAGAAATCTCCTTTTCGATTCCTTCCCGGATTGCGCCGGGATGTCATCACTCATCCTGTCACCCGGTGCCCTTTTTTCCTTCGTCATTTTCATTTACTTGACTGGACGCGGTCCGGGGAGAAGGAACAAATTTAAACAAATGGCACATTCAGCGTCGCGTACTTGCGACAAGGATTATTGATATTGAAATTGATGATTTATTGTCGCACGGTAGAGAAACTTTTGCTTCTACCCCGACGGCGAAATACTCCCGATGGAAAAAATATTTTTCGTTCCCGAACGAACTTCACCGATGCCTCCCGCCACTTCGTTATTTCTCTTACGGTTCACGCTCTTCGACGCGCGGAAGAATTGTAAAATTCCTTTGGGTTTTCGGGGGAGTTTCCCTGGTGAGAGAGGAAAAGCGGGGGCATCGGTGTAGAATTCCCCGATAGAAGCTTTTAGATGGGAATTTGATCTACCGACAGATCACATGGAATAATCTTCCGGTGCTTAAGTCGGTGCGCCATCTTAGAAGCGGTAATATACCCGGAAGCGGTGGTGTTTCGATAACGTGTTCGAGACATCAGCTCTTCCGACCCGACAGGAATTTTCCTCACGGAAAATGCAACATATCCGCTTTGTCTCTCATTCGCCAGCCGACGAAACCCAGCCTAATCCATATAAATCCATTCTCAACTGCTCCCGCTGCCGCCAAAAAGCAGCATCTTTTCCTTCACGATCCATCTTGGAGGAAAATGCACTTTACCATTTCATTACCGTGCTTGTCACGTAGTGCACAAGATCTCGTGTCGACCTTATCCCTCCCCGTGGTGATCCCTTCACCTCTTATGAATTATTACCAACTCTTATTGAAGTTTACCACGCTGAACTGTTTCTCAATTAGGGGACTTTAAGAAACTTTTAGGGGCTTCGTTCGAAAAATAAAAGAAAAAAAACAAACTTTGCACATCTCTTTCCATTTTTCTGTCCATACTTTTTCCCCGGTCCCATTAAAATTAGAACGAAACTTTTTATTTCTGTCCCGGGCGTATGGCAAACCGACTTTTCCCCGTCGAAGATGCCTTTTCTCTTTCATGCCGTGCAGGAGAAAACTGCCCGGAACACTTGCGGCTGCAACAACTGGAAAAATTTTCATCAACGTCTCTGTAGCGCTATTTTGAGAGCAGGTACCACCGAAGTATTCGTCTGAGATAATGGCATATAATTCTCCACTATTCATTTTGAACTTCCTACTGCTCCCAACGAACGAGAGCACTAGAAAACTCCACTCATTAGCACCGTGCTACTGCTATTTACTATTGTCTGTCCCATTAGCACTTTCCGGTTCACATGCCTCTGTGGGGCACCATCGTGGACCTTCCTACGTGTACTATAGTTTTATGCACAAGGTCAAACGTGTTCCAGCATCTGGACTCGCCACTAATACACCTCCTGGAAGCATTCGTTCAAACCGCAGCTCTAGAAACTTGCCACGTTCCAATTCCTTTTCGGACGCTTTTCTGACACGTGTCGTTTTCAACGACTGCAGTTCTAACAGTTCCGCGGCTGCCTCTTCCCCGTATGGAATAAGAAATGTCCGAGGCACTCGGTATTCCATCTCGTGGGTCGCCATAGGCTGCGAAATCTCCATGTGTACCCCAAGTTCCGCACTCAGGAACTTTGATTCTGACTTTCCTAAGCTGCTCTATTTTTCATGTCCTTTTCAATGCGCTTTTAAGGACTATTCCGGTTTCTACATAATTCATCATCTTTTCGGCTGACTGTAATAAAACCCATGTTCCTTTATTCCGGCACTGAAGAGAGATGTCGTCAATGGCAAATACTATTCACATTAAAAATTCCTCCTTCCCGTACAGGTAAATCCCGGGGAATGCACATGCGGTGTAATAAAATTCATATTCAGACGATATCCGAGTTGGAAAAAAAATATTTTCGCGTCTTTTATGTAAATATAGGGGTTGCATACAACTCGTTATGTTGATGGTCAACGAAAGGGAGGAAAAACAAGATTATTACCCCAAGTAGAGGAAATAAAAATGAAATTATTCCCCGTATATTGTGGCACCGAAAATGTGTTTTTTTTCTTCGGGGAGACTGGCAATGGTCGGTGTAAGTCCAATATTTAAATGAAAGATATTGAAGGGGTAGCTCTTAGGGAAAATTACACCCCTCCTTACTCTCGGTACCTAGAAATGCGACAGTATCCCATTTGAATATTTTATGTAGCGACTGTGTCCGATCTTTTTCTGTCTTTTCCCAATGCCGAGAAGGATAAAGTAAGGCTTTGTGTATTTCAGACGTCGTCTTTATGATTTTACCTTTGAAAATCTTTATGAAGCAAAAAAAAGAAAAAGCCGATTGATCCTGGGAAAATCCTTTTTTTTCTTACAGCGATATTCCCCCGCAAGCCTTTTTCCTCTCAAGTTTTGTCCTTTATTTCCACTAACAAAGGAAATGTTTTAACCCGCATTGTCATCATCCTTCTCATTCAATCGGAAGTGCTTCCGTTTTTGTCGGATCGGGAAGGTATGCACCTTAAGTTTGGCAGGCGCGGGCCTTTTATTCCGGGGGGCTGTTACCATTTTAAATTGCTCAGACAACTCAAAGGAAAATTTAATAAATTCAGGGGGCTGCGGTGCCGGATCTCGACTCGGGTTCTTTTGCCTTCCCCCCCCCCCCCCCCAGTGGCTGCTGCCGATGCCACGCGGCTTCTGGTTTTGGAAGGCTTAATCTCCGGAAAACTAACCCCCGACCCGTTCCTCTGCGAAGTGAATGTCGAACGAGAGTCTCTCTTCGGGCCCAGGTACGTCGCGGGATGAAAACGGAAAGGTTTTCCGAGGGAAACGGAGGTAGGGGGCCGAACGAAGAATTCTCAATTGTGGAACAAAGAAGCTTAATCGCCAGGCCATCCTTTGCTTAAAGCGAAATAGACTTTGGGAGATGATTACGGTGAAAGCTTTCGAGTCGGGGCTTTTGGAAAATTTGAAACCGACCACTTCGAGCTAAAAGCTCCAAGAGATGAGAGGGCGGCGTAATGTAATTAGCATAATTATTGCGTTCGAAGCTTCAAAACAAATCCCGTCTCGAATTTTGGATTTCTCCGCTGTAGTGGTACCGAAACATACGGATCGGGCAATCATTCATCTTGTCTCTCGACGTCACAAGGCATACGGTGCCGGCTTCGTGCAATTTCCGAGCTTTTTGGGGTGATTAACATATAATGCCGAAAATGGCTTAGTCTGCTGCGCTTTAATGATCGCTTCGAGAGCTTTCATAACTAATCGAACCGAACGGCGAACATTAATCCAATATCTTCCGCACTGAAAACAGAATTTTTAATGGTAACCAGGGGCCCTTTTCCCACCGTTTGGCAGTCGTACAAATTTTGTGTTAATTAACTCCGCCGTGAATAATATAGTATTCGGGTTGAGGTCTTTTGTTAACCTAAGTGAAAAGAAGAGAAACCGCCGAAAACTATAAACTGCTGCAGGGCAGATGTCTCATTCACTCTCGATGAAATATTCCGTCTGTACAATGGAAGAGAAATCGACCATGAATTATTAATAAATAGAGATTCTTTTTTTGTAGGATCTTTTGTACGGGCCCCGAAACATGATTTTGAGTAGGTCACGCTAAGTGCCGATCCCCTTTTTCCCTCGCCCTTTATGCGAAATCAGCAGCACATGACTCACTCCGTGTCCCTCGGCACTTCTCGGACGGTTCCCGAAGAAGCACTTACCTCTCCCGTCTGGGCCCTGAAGAGCCGTTAGCTTTTTGTCCTCCCCCAACGAGTGCGGGGGACGACATAATGGTCAACGCGTTGCTTCCCCGAGCGATCAGAAAAAGGTATGAAAAAAATAAGTGAAAACGAGGGTCGCTTCGTCGAACGAGAGCCCCCGAAAAAATGCTTGGACCCCCATCAACCCGATGCACTCGCGGGGTTTTTGGATGCGGGCGCGCCCAGAATTCTGTCGGATTCCGCGATTAATTTTCAGTTTGAATGCATTTGAAGGCTCTCCGACGGTTTCGCGTGCCCTGAGATTTTTCGACGCGAAATCGATTCGGAAAATGCAGCGTGCGTCGGAGAAGCGTCGAAAAGCGATGCAGTCACTTCCTTGCGGAGGGAAAGGGCAGAGTCCTTCCTGGCGCTGTCGGCGAGGATCCTCTCAGCTTCGATCGCCCTTTTTTGGTCGGCTGAACTTCAATTTTCGGGATCCTCACTCCGAATTCGTATTTTCCTGTCCCGTAATCACCCATTTCCGGCTCCGTTCAACAGGTCCCTCCTCCTGCCGAAAAAGATCATCCTTCCACATTTTCTTTTTCAGCTTCCGGTTCATTTCCCAGGTTCAAATTCATTTTCCTTTTTTTTTTTTTTTTTTTAAAAATTCGCTCTCCTCTGTTTCACCTCATTAATCATTATGCCCCTGGGGGAACGTTCGTCTCGAACGGCTTCCGAATCATTTTCCCGCGCGGTTTATTTTTTCGCATGCGTTTTCCACGCTTCGTGTTCGTGGTTTTTCCACCCCCGCCTTGCCTTTTTCTTTTTTTTCCTTCGCGCACGTTATATGAAAGTAATTCCTCACGGATTGGATTGATGCGAAGGCAATTTCCCATCGATGGGCTCAAAGTCTTAATCTTTGTCTTTACTTAAACTAATGTATTTTAAAGTTTTAGTTGAACGTTGCAAAAGCGTGAAAGAACTTCAACTTAAAAGTAACTTTCTTACTTAAAGCAAAAAACTTTTCAACTATAATTTATTTCTTATGTAAGTTCTCGTAAATCTTTGCTTAAAGGAGCTTTCTTTTCTGTCTAACTACATGAGCCTTATCCAATTTCTTATGCACATCTTAGTTTTATGAGCGAGTTTATTTTTTTTCGGGTTCGTTTCGTAGTTTAATCCATTCCCGACCCGATTTTGATTTCGGGGTTGTTCTTAGTCGCGGATTTAATTTTTCGCTCAATGGCGAACGGCAAAAAGAACCGGGAAAATTTGAATTTTCGACTTACACTCCAGTTAATGGACACAAATTGAGGTGATGATAAGCTAAAAGATGTTCCTTTCGGACGTAACGCCCGTAAGACTGTTCATCCTTTTCGTGGCCGAATTGTCAACGTTAAATTATTAATATTGTTCGTATTATCTGTTACGAATTACTTGAGAATGGCGGTTGATTTAACGTAGGAACTTCGATATAAATTATGCCAACGATTAAATCCATTTTGGATGCATCCGTTAAAAGGAAGACGAAGCTTGATCTAATCGCGACAGCGGGGCCATGTGCTGACGTTCCCTTCCAGTCACCGTCGATCCTTTCGGAAGCCTTTCCTGATTCGTTACCTTTGAAAATTTTGAATTATTTCCGTTTTCTTTCCGCTGCCGTTTTCCATGTCCTCAGAAATGAAAATCTTGGAAATTTGAATTCGATTTCGCCTTTTGAAAGGTAAAAATTTTCCGGTTTTACACGGAGAACCTCATCATCCGCATCTTTTATTCAATTTCTGAAACTTTCTGTTAATGTAATCGAGTAACATCTAAATATCTTTATCCAATTCTTAACTATGATAATTTATCTAATTATTTCTTGTTCAACTTCATGCTGGGGATAAATTTCAAATTCAACTTAACCTTACTCACCAACTAACTTAATTGGACGTAAAATTTGGATTTTACCTCGGATGGGGATGAAATCGAAAATCCGGGAAAACGCGGAGGCCCCGCTTCGTCCTCCCTGCGACGATCCTGCAGTTCTGCGTTCCTTCGCCAGAACCTCTTCGGACCTCCGTCCGTTTGTTGGCTTTAAGCGCATTGCTTCCGAAATTTTTAATGTCGGGCAAAAGGAGCTCGCGTTTCCTGTTCGCAAAAGATCCGGACTCCAAGGGAAACATAACCTTTCTGCTTCTCCTCGGCATTGCCGCAGGCTCGCCCTCTCTTTTGCCTTGTCTCAAGACGAAATTCATTACGGTAATCAAGTTACCGAAGCCTTGCTCCCTGTGCCGTTTCCATGCCTACCGATTGCGCCAGTGGAAACTAATCGGATAATCCGGCCAGAAAGGGACAATAAGGCGGATAAAAAGGGTTGCCAGAGCATCGTTACCCAATTTATTCTTTTGTAAACGGTCAAATTTCTGCGTTGCACTTTACCCTGGATAAAAACTGTTTTATTAGCTTTCGGGGACGCTACCGAGAGGTTCGAGAGCCTTTTCGCCTTTTATTTAACGAGTGGATATCTGATGTTCGGAGAGAAAATCTCGGGTTCCCTTCACTATTGGATCCTTTTTCGGTCACCCCCGATCGGGAGGAGCCGCTCCTTTCAACCTTTTCGCTCTTTTTTGTTTATGTAGGTAAAGATAATTGGATTACAGTCGCTTCGATCGCGGGCAATAACCGAAACCCCAGGCGACACGTATTGCGATATTTTAGCTGCACGGGGAGTGTGTGTGTGCTTTCTGCACAAAATCCGGCGGATGATGAAGAATCGGAGGCGTTCTCAACTTGTTGCTGCCATTTCACAGTGAATTAAGAATTGGCGATGCTCAAAAGAAAAACATAAATCATTTTTATTAAAAAACTTTGCTCATTAGCCTGGGCCATAATTAAAAATGTTAAAAGGGCGGATTAAAGGGGAAGGTAATCCTTGATTAATATGCGAAAAAATGCAAAGTTTTTCCAGACTTTGGCTTATTAAGATAAACTGCAAGCATGTTTTGTTTTAAATGGATTTTTTTTCTCTTTTTCTTATGCGACGAGGCCGAACCTCCTTCCATTGGAGAACGTTCGGGCGCGGGAGCCGCCGGATGACAGTTTTCCCGGCTCCCTCACCGGAAAGAGCAGAATTTTGAGATTTTGCGATTTAGACGCGGAGGTTTACTTCCGGTTTTCGGCCGGAGCGGAAGTTTAACGAACCGGTACCGCCGGAGAACCGAAAAAAAAGTTACCGAAAGTTTAAAAATTTCCAGAAATTTGGTTCAGACAGGAATGTTTAATATGCGGCCGTCTACAAGAGTCATAAATATCGCGTTGAAAAGAAGTCTCTGTTTTCAAACAGTTTAGTCGATATTCATCGGGTTTTATGCTGAGACGAGTCCGCCCCTTCCCTGCCGCGTAGTCGCCGTCAACCATTCCCCGGACATTGTGCATGTTCGCGGGTCTTGCGCGACGCCGAAATTTATCCAGACGGCCGATTCAGTATGACGGATAATTGCTGTTGATGACGTATAACGCAATTTGAAAGGCTGAGCCGAATGCGAGTATTCGACCTATCCGACTGGTTGCATCGAGAATCGTTGCATGTGCAGAGCTCCTTCTTATTGACCACTGGTTGTGGGCTGAACGGCGAACGAACCAATTGATGGGGCCGCGGAGCCGTGGACCTGTTTCCGGGAAGGCTGCGGACCGCGGCAAACTCCGTTCGCTTTTCTTGTATCTCGAAGGCTCCGTGCAGCATCATCCCCGGGAACGAGATTCGTGTTAACACGAGATTCATCATCCGCATTCGCAGTGGGTTACCAATTAAAATTCCCATCTCTAGCGCATAGCCTCCCCCCCCCCGCCCCCTCGGGCCACGGGGCGGAGTGTGCATGTAAACAGATGGATATTTCGATATCTTTCGTTTGCCGTCAGCATCGCACGTTCGAGGCAACCTCGTCGACAACGACAACGGCAAGAAACGGAAACGAGGTTTCTTTTTTTTTTTTTTTCTTCGCGTCCATCGTCCGTCGTGGCGGTGACTCAAAGGAGATTTGCCCCTTATCGCGTGGTGGCAAGCGGCGGTTTTTGCCGCCAAGAGTTTTGAATTTATCAATCGGGAAGCGGCAAGCGGTCAATTAATTTTATTTGCCGTGGCGTGTGATGTGGCCGTTTGAGTTTTTTTTGAGTCCGGCGCCTTTTCCCGGTGGCCCTTTGATGCGGTTGCAAACGTCAGCGCCGAAGCGAAATGAAAATTAAACGTCGCCGAATAATCTTCACAAGTAAATCCGTTTCGCGAAAACGTCGAAAATGCAAAGCTGCAATTAAAAGCTAAATAATTTACGTTGCTAAATATCGGAAAACTTTACCTGAGTACAAGTTGGGTTAAAGTGGACAAATCTTTTTTTTGGGGGGACCATCGTGTGAGATTCTCCCAAACGTCGCCCAAATTTATGTTTGACTTCTGGTGGAGTCATCTTGGAATAATGCTTTCGGCTCCTCGACGCCATATTGGATTTATTCTTCAATCTTCTCGATGCCATATTGGATTGATGTCTGAAGCTCCCCGATGCCGACTTGGATTAGGGCTTGAAGATCCCGGACGCCATGTTGGATTCATATTTGATTTTACATTCCGGTAATCTTAAATTAATGCCAGAGATTTCCCACTTTATTTGGAATCTATTATTGAGCCATCTTGAATCGGGCCTGAAACGGAAGTCACTTTCGACTATCACCCGAAATTCTCGTATACCCTGCAGTTTTTTTAACCCGTCGCTTAACCTAACCTCCTTATTTCTCTAGCACATCTCGAAATTCTCTTCGCATCAGACTGATGTTCGCATTTCCTTAACGTATCATTGCCCGCGGCTCCCGTACGCCATCTTGGACTAACGGCAGCTTATTATCGTGTCCGTAGAGTGCAGACGTAACCGTGATAGTTATTTAGTCTCCGGACCAAAACGTCGTTGGATCTCGATAATAACGTCGGTGATAACCGCTGATTTCGATCCGGTTAACGATTAGCGGGGAAATAATTTCCCTCCGCCGAGGTGGTCTCCTTTCCGACAAATTTCCCCGGATTTTCCGTTTATCTAACGATCGGTTGTTTTCTGCGTTGGAATTGCTCTCGACAGAAAATGAATTGTTTCTCATTTCGCTGGAAAAATTGTACTTCTCTTTTTCTTTCCTTTTTTTTTCTTTCTTCCTTCTACCATTTATATTCTTGATTACACGAACTTGTCGACAGAATGACTAATTTTTTTTTAATCTTTTTTTTTTCCTTCGACATTCTTAATGGGGTTACCTTCTGTAAGCGGCCGAAATTGGTTTTCTTCGGCCGTGGGAAATTCCGACGTGAGCTTCCGATCAACTTGCCTTTAAATCTATTCCACCGCCTTCTTTTATTTTCCTCTTACAATCTTCCGCACCTTCGGCCTTTTACGACCCAGCATTGAGTGTTCATTAGGATAACCCTTAAAGTTGCGAGCCTGCGTCTTTTCTGGGACGGAAATGGCTTTTCCTTCCCGAATTTCGGCAGACAATACTCTTCTTCCCATCTTCCCTATGTCTCCTTTGCGAGGTATCAACAACTCCTCGTTTTTAAAACCCAATTTTCCTCCTTCGTTTTGTTTTTATTTTTTCTTTTTTTTCCCGCGAGCTCAGCAGTTCATCAACATTCATTCGTCAATTTTCGTGTTTTCAGCATTTTCACGCTATCGTTTTGGACCCGACAATTTGCTTCATCCCGTAACCGCATCCCGTGGGAATAGTCGTTACTTTTTGCTTATGTTCGGCGGTCTAATCCTTTTGCTTTTATGCATCGTTTTATTTGTGAAAACTCCCCTTTTTCCGGATCGAAGATCTTCCGTTTTTCTTTGAGGAAAAAAAACGGACTTTTAACTGTTTCCGTGCTAGATTACACCCTTTCAACCCTTTTCCCGCCGTAATTAATATTATGTCATCCGGATTTAGTTCACGAAATCCCTCACTAATACGAAATAGAGCTTCATAGATCAATGTGGGTTTTGCGGGTTCGGGTTCCACCGCGCAAGTCACCAACCTTACAGACTATTTAGCCAGGTTTTGAACCATTTTCCTGTCTAATTTTTAAAAGGAATTTTGGTTTTTTTGTTCCACTTTTAAAACTGTTTCTTCCATTTCGAAACCGCGAAATTTCACAAAATCCAGTTTTCATTTTGAACCCGAGACACCGAAACTATTGAACTTGAAACTTTATTTCACTCGTGCACTTCCCCTTCCCCGGAGCCACCTCCTTTCCAGACTTAGAAAGTTAATGGAAGGAACGCAAAGTTTTTTAAGAACTCTAATTTTCGGAGTGTAATAGTCCCAATAAAAGAAAGTTTAGATTGTAATGAGAATTCCTTTCTAATATAAATGTCTGTGAAGTTGTTCGAGAGGATTGGACACATTCGATGTTGTGAGCCCCGGGGATGGTTCGTATGGTGAAATGCTATGATGAATGTGGGTGATGGAAAAAGGAAACCAGCGAAGAAGATTTTATTGACTTTCAACACCAGTTTTCTATTTTTCTCCGTTTAATCAGGTTCGGTTTTGGCTTTAACCTCCGGGGTTGAAAGGTGTTTCAGTTAAATATTTATTTAATGATCTGGAAAGGAGCATTTTGTAGAGTGCTGTCGAACTTTTCTCCATTGGCGCCGAGCCATTTTACATGGGACTTCTAAGTTTCCTCAAACTTCCCTTTATGAAATTCATAAAACATCCTGGAGTTCTGTCGGCGTGGAGCTGACTTTACTTATGGGTGCCTTTGCCCTTCATCCGATAAAGATGGATCTTAACGTTAATTTGAGGAAAGGTTGGGCGGGTGGCGAAACTCCATAAAACAGTGGGACCAACAGAATTATTACGATGTAAGTTAGGTTAAATTTTTTTTTTTTTCTTCTCTTTTTTAGTTAAAATTACAAAACTCGCAACGCATAAAAACTGATTTAGGCTACGGCAGTTTCCGCGGTTTTTATTATCCCATAGAAAATTCAATAAAATTTTAAACTTCTTTTCCCTTCCGCTTCCTCGTTTTTCTCCTTACCTTCGGTGAATCTTTCAAAAGATGTATACCTTTGCGTAAAAGCCCATGAGAGTTTTTTTTCTGAAGCACAGTTATAAAGGTGTCTTAAGATGCTTGAAGTTAATGGAAAGACTTAACATGAAGGATCGTAGATATCAGAAGGACAAAAGAAAATAAAACTTTCATAAGGGTGAGAATATCCGTTTTTTCGATGGTTGACGAACGGAAACCATGGACCTTTGGGGGCTTGACATAACATGGACCTAGAACGGGAGAAACCCGAAGCGGTGAAACATTCATCATCAAAATGCGATGATCATATACATGTTTTAGGTAAAAGCAAATTAGGCATAAAATAAGGGAGAAATTTAGAGCTTAGGTGCAACCGCCACAAAACTAAATTTATACGACACACACAAAACGTCGGGCGCCGACCATTCTTCCATAATCGTCCTTTATTAGATATTAAATCGTGATATAGTCCGGGATAATGGAGGTAAATGTAAATTTTATTATGAAAACATTTTTTTTTTTCGGATCTCATATTTTTTTCCGTAAGGCATAAAAAGGAATTGAATAATTAACCACTGCAGGATCGGGCATGCATTTCGAATATCGGCGGTGTCAGGTTCGCTGTTGCTCTGGTTTTAAACCTGCTCCGTTGCAGCTGCTTTTTCCATCTAACATTTCACGTACTTAGCAGTTTATCAAAAATTTTTTTTTCCTGTCGTCGCTATGAAGGGCTCATTGGCAATGTTTTACCTTAGAATCTTCCTTTGGAGTCGCGAAACGACACCGTGTAAACCTCTTTGGTTTTCCGATTTCGCCCACTTTACGGCCAAAATACGTAAAATACGATCTACATCTCGGTTCTATAAAGCTCAAATGATGCAAATTCATAAAGTGAAATCGAAAGCCACGTCTCACGTTTTTTTTATACTATGCTGCGACTATTTGATGTGAAGGTTCGGATCTACCTTTCTCCTTCGAAAATCATGCAATGTCGTAAATCAAAATGGTGCCCATAAAATCACAACATTGTCGTAATTAAAATAAAAAAATTATTCGTATATTTAAAAATGCAAAATTTAACATTAGATACATTGCTCAGGTCTATATGTAGAATTCCTTTATTAATAATTTTCGCATATTTATAAATGCTTTTGTTAGCGAAATTATACACTGGACTTTAAATATATATATATAATTTTTCCTCATTGCAAACGAATTTTTTAATTAGATAAAAATATCAGTTTATATATATGAAAACTCCTTTATTATTATTATATTTTATTAAGGGCCCTCATATAATTTTGTATTCCAAATCTTGGACTATCTGATGTCAACTACGCATAATTGGAGCTATTAATATGGAATATAATGCAGTGAGATCGTGTGTAATAATTTTGGTAAGCGATTTAAAAATTATAAATTACCAGCATCATCACTTTGACTATTTATTTTCGACTTTCTCTTTAATATATGAAAATAAAAAAGTATAAAAATATATAGAAACTGGATGTATTTAAATCAGTTGTTTAAGTTTATCTCCTTGGTTCTTAGTGAAGCAATATCACTCTTGAGTTTTAAATTTTTTATTACAATTCTTCGTTTTTCCCCGGCCATGAACATGACACGCAGAAATGGCCACAAATGTGGCCAACTTCGGGAGCGGATTCAATGGATGAGTCTGTTGCCTTAAGTGTCCGGTACCATTTGATACTCAGTGCAGGAACTGATCGTGTCCCGGATATGTGAGGCACGGTCGTCTGCTGGCGAGCTTGGGCCACGGTCGCGGGGGTACTGCTCCGATATGGAGAGCCAAAGGAGACATATCCGGTAAGGTTCCATAGTGCGCAGGTTCGGATTCCGGACCGCCCTCGCATTTTATTATTTACGTCAACCTGTCCCCGGTGAAACTCCCATTGTACTCTGAGGAAATCAATATCTCCTCGCTTTTTTTTTTCGGCGAGTGCCACTGCCGTAGTTTGATATGCGGAATATTCAGGCATTCCCGAGGGAAAATTCCTGCGGGAATCGATATGTGAAGTTTCTCATTTAAAAAACAATTCATTTTCGTTAGATTTGAGGGAAAGCGAGCTCTTTGTGTATTATTTTTTTTTAAATTTAACTTTAACCTTTTTCCCCGAGCAAGAGACTCATCCGGAGGTCCCATATTTTGACTATAATTATCGGAGAACCTGTTCGGGGGACAGGGTCCAGAAATAAAAATTGTGAATAAATTCATTCTGGCAAAGTAAGATCTAAAAGTAACAGTAACATTTTTCAGTGGAAAGAAAGTTAAGTGTTAGGATGGTTTTTAACTTTGGAAATTTTCGTATTTCGATATTAAAACCGGCGCAATGACTCTTGACTAAACTTAAATTTTAAAAGGCTGAGTATTTTCATGTGTTGCGGATGGCATTAGTAGTTCACCTTAGTGCGATGAGCGATTTGTAAATGTGAAAATTACTGTTAAACCAAACCCACAAATGGTAAATTTTACACTTTTCAACATTTATTCTTGATATTTTTCGTTAAATATTATGTGTTGAGTGCAAAATTTTGTTGTAAGAGCCTTTTCCGCTGCGTATGCACGTGATTGAAGAGTTCAAGTTTTCCACATTTATTCACCCGCAGTGAGAACACCCTGGGGTTATCTCGGTTTTTTTCACTATTTTCAGCTTCGAAAGACCAAGATCGTAATCCTGTTCGAGAGGAGAAGCACGTAATGTAAAAAGACTCCATCGCTGAATAATATATGTTGATGTATGGTTTGGATGTCTCCTTTTCGCTTTCATCACCCCCGCATAATGGAGGCCCCGTTTGGCATTATCTGCATTCGCACATGGGCTCCAGCCGCATTCTTATACGAATAACTCAAATTCGAGTCGATTTCCTCTTCTTCCCAGCTCGGTTCCCTCAATGTGCCCAACATTCCTCTATTATTAATAATGCCCCGGGTAAAAATGAGAGTGGAAGAGGATTCTACATTCGAGAAAGCTTTCGCCTTGCGAGTTATTTAATTTTCCGATTCATCAAACGGGCTTTGAAACAAAAAAACGATTCAACCCTTAGCTGGCTAGCGGAGCGAAATATTTTCTATTCCTTTCGGGGAGGGGGTGAATGGGGGATGAAAGGAAATCGCCTCGCCCGATGAATTGGAAATTGTTCGGTTTTGTAAGAAGGCGAAATAAAAGGCGAACGGATTTAGGTTTAAAGGAAGAAAAAAAAGAAAAATCAAGGGTCGAAATTATTCAAAATTAATTTTTTAATTCAGTTTTTTCCTTTCTTCTGTTCCCTCCCCTTTACGTTTAATGTTTCCCATCGGTTTATTACTCTGAACTTCATTATTTCGATCCTTACTTGGGCGAAAGGCTGCGATATTTCCCGTTCGGGGAGGTTTTTCGATCCTATTCACGGAGCTTTTTTAACAAGGGATGCTCTACTTGAAGGGTGAAAGACGTGGGAGCTATTGTTGAAGTTTCCCATAACAAAAAAAAAAGAAAAAATACGAACAAAAAGATTGATTCAGCACGATTAAGGTTATTAAGAAAAAAATTTTTTTTTGCAGGGACGTAGGTAGCGAAAGTAGAACCTTTTTCTCCGACAGGAATCTCATTTTTAACTGACAAAATACTGTCGCAAATGTAAAAGACATCGGGGCGCTTTTGTCCAGATGGGGAGGCCGCGAGGGGGTTTTTCCATATATCACATCTCTCCTTGAGGAGCCGATCAAACCTGACGAGCCATAAATCGTTGGGAGCAGCCCCCAATTTACCTTCTACACGAATATCGGCTAATTGGATAATTCGTTTAGTGCTTTTGCGCCGTATTTATGAGACGGGGCACAGGGGGGGGATGAAAAAGGAGAAAAATTTATAATTCCGGAAAGTCCAGAATTGTCAGGAATTTCGAAAAAAAATTTCATTAAAAAAATACCCACGGGAAAAAGGCCACGGAAAAGCGATGTTAAATTCCAATTAGGCGAAGGGGTTGGACGGGCTTAGGAGCGAAAAAAAAAAGATAAATCTGGGGTTTTTCCGAAGTTTTCCCACAATCTGAGAGCTCGGCGTCGGCAGGCATTTCCTCCCGTCGACCCAATACGTACCTGACCATGACCATTTCTCCCGTAGTAGATTAAATCCATCGCAACTTTCGCAAACGGAAGCCCCCCTCGCTACGCAACCGGAACAATATCTTCCTTCCTGCAGTCATTTTCTTCGGGAGAAATTTGAGAGTCCGTACTTTCTTAATTTTCACTTCGGCGTGTGTTAAAAAAAAAAAAAAAAAAAAAAGGGAAAAAGAAAATGTGAAAATGGGAAAAGAAAACGTTTTGCACGTTATGTCCACAAAGTGTCAAATAAATGTTCTCTAAATTTTTCCTTTTTTAACTTTTTCTCTTATCGCGTGGAGTGGGAAACGGGGTGCAGGGCGACGAAGTTTTCGAAGGGCGGAGAAAGTTACGGGAGAAAGGGGAAGATCAAATTTCCCCTCCCAACCCTTTTTTTTTGTTAATTTTAACGGCGTGTCACCGAAAACTGCAAATATAGAAAAATGGCGGAGCAAGTGAAGAAGGAAGAATTTTTGCCGCATTAACAGGAAACAGTTTTTTTCGATTCCTGCCGAAAAATTCCGGTTTTTTTTTCCTCCCTTTGGCGCCTCCCGGCTTTCGAACGAAAACAAAAGGCATCTCGCAGTCAGAAGAACTTCCCCGGGGCAAATCTGTAGCTCCAGAAACCGTTTTTCGCGCCCCGCACGGTGTTGTACAACAAAAGGCAAAAATTAAAAAGTTTCGCGCCACAGCGTGGCCATGAGCCGAAAAATGCAGTGCCGAAAAAGCGCTGCACTGCACGCCTCGTAACTTTTCCACTTTAACGAGTAGGAAAGTGTCGCCGTTTTGATTTTCCTTATAAATCAAGACACAAAGGCAGATGATGAAAAGAGGAAAATTATTTGCAGGTAGATGATAGACAATCGGTTTTATCAGTCTTTTCCAGTTTATACAGCATTTAAATTCTGTTGTGTGCAACCTTTTTGGCGTGCCGACTGTTTCCGTCTGTTCTGCGTTCCGGGAAATTATTTTCATTTTTGGTGAAAAACTGGAAGTAATCCGTTCCGCCATAGTTGGCGCCATTTTTTTTTAAACCCGAAGGAAGACGAGAGAAACCGAATATTTTTTTTTCCTTTGAAATTTTCCTTTTTACTACACCCCCTTCATCAAAAAATTTATCCGAGTTTATTAAAACGTTTGGGAGCGGAAAGGGAAAGGCTTCGTTCCTTTTTTTTTTTATCGTCATTAAAAAACCCGCTTTTTGCTGATTTGTGTTTTTTTTAATTTAGTCGAAGTTTTCATAGTACCGAATCGGTTTTTCCATCTTTTCCGTAAGAGCAAGAGGGCCTCCTTCTTCGACTACCGCGTCCCGCTCCTGTGATCTCGGAGGTCGAGGAAGTCTCTTGATGCCCGACTTTTTCTCCTCCTTTCGGATTTTTCGGATTTCAGAAGCTGAGACGTTATAATCATATCACGTCACCGTCGCAGCTTTTCCTTCCGGCGGCGGGGAAAATAAAAAAAGAAGAGAATCGCTTTCGGGAAATTCAACAGGTTCAAGAAGAGGTACGTGGACTGGGAGTGTGGCTTTCTTCACAAAAGGCGTATGCATACAAATGACGCCACTTTGCAGAGGACAAACATTGCCGTCTTCCATTCCCAGGCGACGAAAGAGCCTTTTTTTGACTTTCGGAAAATTTTCACCTTTCCCAACTGAGGTCGATGCAGTTCTTTTCCGCTGGCAGCCTTCTCCAGCTGCCCCGCGTGCTTGCCTCTTTCGCCATTTTTCCTTCGCCCCCGCCGCACGAAATCCATAACTTGGTCCAATTTGGAGTTTCCGATAAATAAAATCTCTTGGGATGCATCCTGCCGTGAAAGGTATCTCCGAATGGATCAAGTGAAAGGCTCGTTCCTTAGCACTCGAGCACATAATGAACCAGGATTTGCACCGCGATACGTTCTAGAATTTTCTTTATTTCTTCTTTTTCTTTCCTACCCGATAGATTAAATTACCGAACCCTGATCGCAGGTTTTCAAACCCCCTGAACCAGAAACGATCCATAATAATGTATGTTATTCGCTTTGCGTAAATGAGAGGCCATAACTGTTCTCCCGCGAAAGGTTTATGACTCTCGGCTTAGGGAAAATCTCCTTTCGATTTCCATCAGTATAAAATCATTTTTCCTTATTTCGTCCGCGCTTCGGCAACCAATACCAATTAATAAAACGTGAGACGGATATTGTTCCGTGTACTTTGTCGCGCGCACGGTGTGTTTCGCGAAAAGACCTCGCCACGTAGTCACATTTGGGTTTTTCCATTGACTCGGGGGAAGAAAAGTAATTTGGAAAATGCTCTTATTGTTTGGAAAATAATTGTCTCCCGTGGAAAATCAATTGCAAAGCGATATCGGACGGGGCGGGATGTCCCTAACGTGATGGGGGATGAACAATCCCTCTGACGTCCGACGATAAGCGGTGGCTACCATTTTCGATGGTGGAAAGTGAAATGGAAACAGGACAAGAAAATAAAGTCTCGGAAAATCGTTTTCAGACTTCGTATTTAATATAATATAGAAAAATAATTCTTATGGGAAAGCGATTTCACCCTTGTCTCGCAGCCTCCCGAATCTTTTCGCATTTATTTTCCTTCGCTTCCGTTCTATTGTTAATTAATTTCTGTTGGTGTTTTGTAACGAGTCTCTTCGAAATTAACTTGGTATATTGTGGTAGCTTTCCTCCCATCTTTCTCTGCCTCTAACCTAAGCCGTATAAACCGGTAAAAAGAAAACAGGAGATAAAACCTTATTTGGGGATTGATTTTGAGCTTTTCGGGCCTCTCGGCTCAATCCATTATTAATCTTTCCTTTTCGTTTTTTTTTTTAATTCCCATCGCTTTCCCCTATTGCCTACCTGAAAACAAATTGATTCCCTTTCTTTATGACGTGAAATATTTTTTTTTTAAATCTCCCAAAGAAGGTGTTATGGGAAAAGAAGCTCGGCTGCCCCCAAAAAAGTATTGAAAAGTTTGCTTTACAATTGAATGTAAAACAAGGTTTTTTTTTCTCTTCTTCGAAGGGGATGAAAATGGCTTCAAAAAAAGGACAATGGGGAAGGTTTTTTCCGGTTTCGCCACTGCATCTCAACATCTGACTCTCCTAATTTATTTAGCCTTTATTTCCCGGGCTCTTACAACTTTCCACGTTTTCGATGGGAAGACTGACGAGTTAAAATTTCATGAATTCGCCGAAGAACATGAATAAAATAATAACTTTGCGCTCAATTTCAAAATATGTTTGTTCGGTCGTGGCAGGAACACAGAAAACGGGGAGGTTTTCACCCCATTCAGCATCTAAGTCCCGCGTCGAGGTTTGGGAAATTTTTTTCCCGCCGCGGAATTTCCCAGTTGCCCTGTCCTCATCTTTTCTTTTTTTTATCCGTGAATGTGTTAGTGACCTAGAGACAAAAAAACCTAACTTTTGTATCAAATAAGAAATTTATTTCGCTTTTTTGGTACATTTTTTTCCTTTTTCTTCCAATTTTCTTTCTCGCGATCGGCCAGTCTTTCTTCCCGGCCATTCCTTTTGTCGTTATTAATGTCCACGCATGAACTTTGCGTATTAGAAAATTCGGGGCAAAATCCTCGCGTTCATAAAATAATGTCCGGAGACCGAAAGTGCTGTCTTTTCGAAATGACGTCGATTTGGTCAGCTTGTCGATTTCTCCGGTTTGAAAAATACTTTTGGGAGAATTTTCTTTTTTTCTCTGCGTGAAATCTGGGACGATTTTCTCTCTATCTAGCAGAAGAATTGCACAGCGCAAGACAGAAAGGGAAAGGCGAAGATAAGGTTCGCCAGAACGATCCATCAAGTGGCCGCAAAAATCCTCGGGTCCACCAACTCCGGGTCAAAACCCTATTCATTAATCACTGCTCGTCCATTCAGCTCGGCATAAACAGTCACCGGAGTTATCTTAACTTTATTTTCTATTCATAAGACTCAGAAATCCTTTTTACCATTTGCAGCCTTACACGGATTCTACTTTATCCTCCGCAAAAATCGGAAAACTATGTTGGAACAAAATCACGGGAATGATAACACGACATGAAATTTGGATGTGAAGTTTTTCTCCCGCTTTTCAAATTACGGTTAATATATCAAACTAAGCGACGTAAATTCAAAATGTAAATATTAGTAATAAAATAGCGAAAAAATTTAATAGATTTCAAATTTTTTCAATAATAGGAAACTGAAAAAACAAATTTCTTCAGAAGTAGAGTTTAATCTTTAAAATGGCTTGCAACCTGATTGGCTCCCGCGATTAGCCAACAAATCAAATTGCCGGAATAGCTCTCGCTGCTTTCGTCACCTAATAAGCGCCAGCCAATCATGAATCGCATTTGTCTTAAAGATGAATCATCGATCCTGAATAAACCTCATTTGCATCCCTCCTCGTGTTTCGGGTTAGTTTAATTTCACATAAATGGATGTGAAACAATTTTCCGTCACCACTGAAATTTTCTTTTACTCACGTGAGGCAATACGAAAAAAACATTTTTTCTTATGCGTTTCCCCACGGTTTTCTCACCCTTACATGTTTGTCTTCCTACGCCGATTCACAATCAGTGCAAAAAAGGCGAGGGGAATATGAATTTTTTTTCTGTTTTTTTCTTTTTTACGCATTCGAAAATCTCGTCGTTTTTCCCTGAATGCTTTTCATTGTAAATTCAAGGCATCATAAAAATATGTCATTTTCTTAAAACGCTTTTCGAGCTTTCGAAATCCATCAGGCAGTGGAAAGGTGTGTGACGAATGATTCTCGAGTTTTCAGCAGAATGTGTTTCGGAAATAAAGACTAACTGCAGGGATGTGAAGGAAAGCCTGGTGTGGGGCGGGGAGAACTGCGCGCCCGTCGCAAAAATCAAAACTTTCAAAATCAAAAGTTATATTTTTATCTCCTTCCTGAAGAGAGCTTGGAAATTCACGAAGAAAATTGGGGAACATTACTGAAATTTGGGTTCGAAGTTGAAAAGGAAGAAGCATCTACAGTGCCGGGACTTTGTTTCGACAGCAATTCAGGTTATGTAATGTGTTTAGTGAGGATTTGGGAGGTTTATTTATCAAAATTTATCCGAAATATCGCAAGTCAATTGATGTAGAACTAAAATATCGTTTTAAGAAGGATTATTAGGTTAAACATATCGGACAGAACATCATTGTCGAGCCCGATCACGAAGGGATTACTTCATTTGTGATTGTTCAAAGAATTTTCATCCCCTTTTTTTGAAATGAGACAAAATGAAACAAAGCGTCACATAATGCAGAGGATTGAATTTTGTTGTCTAAAAAAAAGGGCAGGCGAACAAGGAGCGGTCAGACTTTTTGTTGCACTATAGGAAAGTCACCCTCCGAAATGGGAATAAGTTCTGGAATTTCAAATAGCCCGTTTCTCGAAGAGAAGACCGAGTTCTCTTGCAAGGCTCGGGCAGGAAGCATCCGACGTTCTCGCCACGTCTTGTAGAAAAGATGGAGGAAAAAGAATTTAAGAAATTCTGCATCGCGTGGATTTGATTAGGAGAGAAAACGAAGAAAAGGACGTGAAGAGGAAAACTGTTCAAAAGGGCAAACAAAACCTTCAAGGAAGATGACGGCAATTAGCACTGGAAATCACTCAACCATCGTAAGTCGGTAATGTGGATCGGGTTCGGAGTGTTTCCCTTAGACTCATCACTGAAACTTAAGCAAATTACGACGCAAGCAAAGTGCTTACAAAGCTGAGCAAACGAGGAATTACATAGTAGTTAGAGATGGCGACCCTTCTCAGACCCCCCCCCCGGACTGCCATCATCGCGAACCATCTTACTTTAGCTATTCAAACGGTGCGCGGGAAAATTTTGGAGTATGCTGCCGGAGACACCATTCACACGTGGTGGATACTCACTCCATCTCGCTGCTGCGGATGAACTTTTTCGGTTCGATACGGGGATGGTTAAATTGTTATTCCGCTGTCGAAACCGCAAGGGGTGATTGTGGCTGCGAATTCGATTGTCGAACATGTTTCCATCTTCAGCAAAATCCGCAGCGGTTCGACATCCTTCAAGCTGTTCCCGCAGCAGTTGCGCCCCTACCTCTTGGAGTCTGAAAACGAAAACATTTGAAATCAATCGTGAAATTTACGAAGTGTATATATATATGCTTGTGCGCGTCAGTGTTGAAAATGTCGAAACTTTTCACTATGAGAGAAAAGAAAAAAAGACCATCCCTAAACCTCGTTTTCGGTTCCCCGGAGTCCTAAAAAGCTTTCATCCACCGTATAATTTATTTACGATGGCTATGGAAAGAGGAAAATTAGTTCGTATTATTGTTAATCCGGTTTACGTTAGTACGAGGTAGGGGTCCGAAGCGCTGGGAAACGCTGCCGCAGCACCTGAATTGCCTTTTTACGCACCCGATGGAGCAGCAGGAGGGCGAGGTGACCCTCGGCAGTGGACCGGGCAGCATGAAGCATTTTTCATTTCCATAATAACCTATAATAGATGGCTTCCTCCTGCGGGCTCTTACGAGACCCTTATGTCAATTGGAAAGAGACGACAGCGCTACTTTACGTGTACTGAAACGGCAGAAGAGCTTTCAAGGGCTGTTTTTTAAAAGGGTCGAAAGAAGTTTATGAAAGGGTGCGTAAAATAAATTCCGATTCCTATTAGAGAAAGAGTCTTTCAAAAAATATAGCACTCCGTCCGGAATTGTTCCCGTTACATTTTCCGGACGGCGAATGTGGAAAATTCCGCGGGTGGCAGATCGCATCCCCAGGGTCCGCCCTCTGCGTTGTTTGGAACGGGAAAGGAGAATCGCGCGCGCCACGTCCAACATTTTTTTTTTTTACTCAAAGGAAAAAAAAAACCGAAATTCTAAAAAAACCGGGGAAAACGTACGGTTGTACGACAGCGGGGACGGCAAAGACGGGAACGGAGGGAACGGAAAAAGAGAACCACGTTCCAGAATGACCAGAATGGAAAATGCGAAAGTTGTGTTATGCCGGGTCGGAACGTGGTTTCGGAATCAAAAGGAGAGAAGGGTGGGAAAAAAAGGCACAAACCCTTTCACGTTTTCGCGTGCGGGGCGAAAAAAGGATTCCCGACCCCTGCAGCGACGCAAAGCTTAGCCCGTGACTCCGATTCCGAAAGGTTTTTTTTTTTTTTTCCCTTGTTCGGAAAAGGAAAAATTTTGAGGAACCCGGGAAAAGAAAGATGGCAAAAGCAGAGGGATAAATGATCGCGGCCCTTTATTTAAAAAAAAAAAAAAAAAAATATTTTCGTAACTGCATTAAATAAGATATGGTTTGTTAACTCCTTTTCTTCTTTATTTACATTTCATTTCATATCGTCATTTATTATCAGATGAAAAAAATTTTCCTTTTTCTTTTCCCCCGGAATAAAAAAAAAAAAAGGAAAACTTATTTTTTTTCCAGCACCGGAACAGCTCCATACAGCGCTGCAGCGAGATGGGCTAATATTTCAAAACGCTCGTTCTGGAGGTAGCGAATGGTGAACGTTCCGCTGCCGCGATAAAGAGCTTAACGATCGCTTTTTTCTTTTTCGCGTTAACGCTGCAGCGAGCTTCGGGGAATGCTAAAAGCGTTCTCGCTGTAAGCGAGGAGACGGAGCCGGGCGCTCGCTCCGGAAACCGAACCACCACAAAAAAAAAGAATAAATAAATAAATAAATAAGCGGCAAAATAAAACACGCCAATCACGTAGGGGAAAAATTGATTTTTCATTCGATGGCGAATTCATTTCGGCGGAAAGGGGAGGCTTTGGCGGAGGGGAGGAGGGCGGCGTTCGACGTCGGCGGCGGCAAACTTTTTGTTTCGCATCCCGAAAACCTTTTTTGAGGTTTCGCCCACGTTCGACTCAACCCTCCGCCATATGAATAATAATTACGGTAAACTAAATGAAATGCACGGGGGCGGGGGACAGGATGGCGTGCGGTGGCAGGAGGGGGACAAAGGAAACGGTCCCGGGGAAAATCACTTTTCATCGATTCTAACCTAACCTTGTCCCGCTCCCGGCGTCGAATTTCAACCCTTTTGCCGCAGGGTACGACGACCGGTGCGTTCGCGGGCGGAAACGGGGAGAAAAGAGAGAGAGATCCGAATTTGATTTCATAACAAAACCGAATTTCGATTTTGCCACACCGCTAATTAAATTCTACGAACTTGCAGGAAAACGCCATTTTGACCGATTCGACTTGTTGCCTGAACGATCAGTCGCTGGAAATTATGCAACATCCTGAATTACGGTTCGCGTTATTTCAATATGATTTGTGAATCTTTCGAGATGACGTTCATGTAGAAAGGTAACAAGTACAGATCGGAATCCCTCATGAAAATCCTAAATACAATTAGCGATATTTAAATATTAACAAAAAGCAACGAAGTTGAGTTTTGTTTTTGTATTTTTTTTTTAATGCGTAATTTGCACGTGTTAGAATTTCGTAAAATCCCATAAATGCATATACATTTCAATTTTCTGTCTAGAATACAAATGTCAGACATATATATATATATATATATATATGTAACATAAGGGAACTATTTGAAATGGAAAATAATTTAAAATTTTTTTACACATGCATACATCGGAAAATATATACGTGTCGCAGTTGAAAAACGATTGATAGCATATGAAAATTTTCTTAATATATTAACGACAGATAAATACTAAGATAATTATTAAATGTAGAATTGAAATTCTGATGAGATATATTTTTTTGTTCTAAACAGATGGATAAGAGTTGTAAAATTCGTCTGGATAATTTGCTTCTTTTCCCTGCTCAAAGATTAGTTTTCAGCCGCTATTAAAAATCAATTACTTATCTTGGAGAACGGTAAATCAACATTTCAGTGCATATATTAAAAAAAAATTTACATAGACCCCGGTAATGGTATAAAAATTCTACACTTTCCCTGGTTGCACTGCTTCTTAAATGGTTCCCTTCTTTTACAAGACCTTTTATTACTATAAAAAGATTTCCACCTTGCTCGAACTCATAATTGTTATGGAAATATCAAATATAAAACATTTTTTTGGATTTAGAAAATATTAACCATTAATAATTTGGCATTAAAGTTACTTACGTGAAAAATATAATAAACATGTAAATTTATTGTTTTTTTAATATGAAAATGGTTAATTCAACGTTTTTTTTTCTCTATCGCAGAAAATGAAAAATAATATAGTTGAATTTAGTGAAATGTTTTAAGTTATCACTCAATAAAAATAGAGATGTTCAATGGGGGTTGACATTTTCGAACATCAATGAATTTGTTGTGATTCAATCGCAGTATATATGTTGCGTCGCTCCGTGTAATGTCCGGCGTGTCTGGAATCTCTGCGGAAGTATCTGAAAATATTTTCTCCGCCCCTAAATACCGTGGGGGTTGATATTTTTAAACGTAACTTTTTGAAAAGCCCCCCCCTTTGTGCCCGGATAAAAATGCGCCTTCCGTTCACATGCCAGCGGGCAACGGACCCGAGCCAGCCAGGCGTCTGTTCCACCCGGTCCGCTTTTTTGCTTGCTTCTTTCGACGCCTTCCCGAAATTTTCTTCCAGTGTCGGATTGGCACGCTCCCGAAGGAAGCCCCCGTCTCCATTCGCTCGTTATTTTGGAATTTCTTTCCCCCGAGACACCTCCTGCCGTCCGCGTTGTTGATTTCGGGACATCAAATATTCCTCGGGATCCGATTACGAACTTTCAAATCGAACCCGGTAATTTAGATTACCATCTAAATGCGGTTTGATCTTTCGTGTTGGTGTTCCTTTTTTTTTTTTTTTTTTATATAAAAGACCCTGCGACTGGTTCCTAGATGACTATCTCTTTGTCTGCTTCCACGCTTGACTTTTCAACAAACTGGAATGCGATCTCGTTGCAGGTGGTTCAATAAGTGCCGCATTTTCCGCGGAGTGCGTCGAAAAATCGCGATTCTCGTGCTGCGCGCCCGACTCTGAGCAGGATTCTTTCACCTCGCGGCCGAACGTGGGGAAATATCTTCTTTTGGTGGAGGTAAGAAGTCTCCTGTTTTATTCCTCTTTTTTCCTGTGATTTTCCCGGGATCCCGCGTCACTTTTGAGCCGCGGATAAAACGGGAAGAAAAATGGGCCGCGGATAGCGCCTCCAGATGGGATGCGCCCTTAAACAGAATGGGAAATCGGAAATGAATATTTTATCGGGATCAGCAAGAATTGTGGAGGAAGGGGTGCGGGGAACAGGAAAAGGTTTTTTCTTGGGGGATTGGAGACCTCGAAAGCGGGACAAAAAGGATGAAAGGATGGAATCTAAGACTTCCATTAACTTCTATTGAATATTAAATGGGAAATAAAAGGTTAGGATGAAGGAATTGATGGAAAACTGTTTCGCATCAAGAACAAAAAACCGCATCCCCGCCGCTCCCTCGGATGGTTCGAATGTTAAAAAAAACATGGCTTTTTTTTCTCACAAATTGGATTTGGAAGTGGATTACATCGTTAAGCTGAAGATGGGAAGGGATGAAGAGTTGCAAAAGGCGCAAATTTAGGTTTCGGCTTACTTTCGGCGTAAAGCAGGCTGTGGGTGATCCTCTTAGGTCGGTTGGCACGACCAGCCGCAAGCCCGGAACAGGCTCCGATTCGGCGTATTCCGCTGCGGGAAAATCTGCACCCCTTGATGGTTTGGTGAGAAGTTATCATTAGCTCTCATTGTCGATACACTTTTTAAAAGGCGTCCAATGCCCCGGTCCCGATGATTGATCGAATGAGACGCTTTTTGAAGCATAATCCATTAGCAATGTAAAACGCGAGGCCTTTTCCTCTGTTGACGAACCTTTTTCTCTTTCTCTCCCTTAATTCTTCCTCCCGTAATTGAATCTTATCACCAATTATGACTTTGCATTCGTTTGAATGATCTCCTTTATAATTCAATTTTTTTTCTTCTGCTGAAAAGCTTTTCCGAGGCTTTTTTCTGTCATTTTTCGATTCTCCCGTTTTATTTGCATATAAATAGGCAACGTCTTAATAAAATTATGAAACTTATTGCGGCAGCGGAACAAACGGGATAAAATGCGTTATTCGATCCCTCGAACCAACAGTTTTTCCTGCTTTTTTCTTCTCTTTCCGGAAAATTCTACTTAATCGTTCCTTAGTTGTTTATTTAATACGTAGGTCACCTCATTTTTTTTTCGTCTTGTGCGTTGGGTTCGGCTTTCGAGCGGGGAAGCTTTACGCAAAGCTTATAAAGCGAAGCTCTCCCGAAGGGATCCAAATCCCATAAAATTGGCGTCCACCGAATAACGTTAAAGAAATGCAATAATACATTGTTATATTCCCGAATAAGACTTCAAAGGGCCCGTTCTTTGGGAAAGGATGTCATCGATAAACTTGGAATAACGCAATCCGGGTAGTCTCGTGTTTACATTGAAAGTAAATCAATAACCTAACTCAGGTAAATATTAATTCGAAATTTGGATGTTTAGTGGATGAAGTCAAGGCTCGGATTTTGGGGGAGCGGAAAAGGTAAACAGCGATCCTGGGTGGGGGCGGCAAAGGAAAAACACTGCCGCTGTCGCAGCAGTGAAAACCGGAGTTGAATTTTAACAAATCGAAAAGGGCAAACAAATTCGGGGCGAAAGATAATCCACCACCCTATCTGCAGGGCCTCGCCGAAGGTGACCTAATGCAACCTCCTCCCGAAAGTAACAAATCCTGTTGTTAAGACGATAAAACCCTGCGGCCGCCGCCGAATTTAAACTTCCTCCGCAAAAGACCGATTTCCGATGGTTTGCCATTTGCATTAATTCGGGGCGAATGGTGAGACGGTCCCGCCCCTGCAGGGCGAGATACCGACTCGAAATTTTTGGGCAGAGACTTTACTCGGGGTCGCTGAAGAAATAATAAATTCTTTGTCTGCTTTTAAAGGAAAAAGAAGAAAGGTCTTTAATTTGAAATGGAAATAGAAAGCTTTGAGCTTTAAACCCATTAAACGAATTAGAAAGTCAAGATTTTGCAATTAACTAAAGTTTCATTAGCGACTCGGAAAAGAGCTTTTTTTTTGGTTTTTTTTCCTCTTTTCCTTACCGGACCCTCCAAATGCTGAAAATACATGGACATATTTCGTCTGCTTGCGGAATTAATTGCCCAAAAAGATTCGCATTTTTCCCGCAGCAAATTCCTGTATCGTTCACCGCGAAAAAAAAAACTTTTTTTCGCAAATATACCTTAAAAATTTAAATCGTTGCGAAAACGTGAAATGAAAGAACAAACTGAAAAAATTTGTTTCAAGTAAAATATTATTAGGGAAACGTATGCGATTGCAAAATTTTCCTAACCTCCAAAAATAAATGTCATAAATACGTTAAAAATAACTTCGTTTGTATTCGGGACGGGACAAAAAAATATCGGATTATATGCCTTAAATGCAACTAAAATAATTAAATATATTCCGGTAGAAGCGAACGGAATGTTGTTATGCCCGAAATTTTTTTTTGCAAAAAAAATCTAAGACGATTGTTAAAAACCTGAATTTTTTCCTTAGGATGAGGGAAAAGGCGACTCCACTGGTAAAAGACGGCGTAGATGAAATATTTACCCCGCGCGTAAAACAAATCTTTTAAAATATCAACAACATGTTACTGTGATTAAAAACACATGTGTGTGATCGGTTGGGTTAACATTTTGGCCTTATTTATCGGATATTGTCAAAATTCGAATTAAGTTGACTTTTTCGGGGGGAGCGTTTCCAAATTTTATAAACTTTCTTCCAAAGCCCGAACGCTTTCGGGCTCAGCGCTCAGGTATGTTACAGTATGTATAACAGTCCCTACGCAATTTCGGAGTTTTTCCGTTGCACGGTGACTCTAAGACGTTTGAACATTGGCGGAACCGCAAGCGGGATTACGGCGGCAGGGCGAAAAATCGCCGAAGGGAGGAAAAAATCTCGTCGATTGCGGAGGCTGCGCCAAAGCCCGATGATGAATCGGGGGAAAAATCGCGAGAATTCCTGGGCAGATGCCGTAATGAAACAATTATTCAGGGGTTAATACGATAGGGAGGTTAAAATGCATAGAAGGGTGGAATCCAACACTCAATTTATCTTTAAGATATTAAGGAGTTCATTATGCGAAAGAAAATGTCTCTTCCGTTTTTAATTCCAAAGCCATTTTCCATTTACTCGTTTCGCGAAGGTACGTTAAACGCGGCGAAAAAGATTGGTTCTTTGAGGCACGCGAGTAACACACTCGTCTTACGTTAATTTTGTTAATTAAATTATGATTAAGATGGTTAAGCTTTGGAAAACGCTGTTCGCAGCTTAAAACTGAGAAGCCGCGATGGAAAAAGAAAAATTTTCGGGCCCGGATTTGGGAATAATAAATAATTTTATTGTGCCGCGATTTATATTCTTAAGATTCGCTCCACGCGGGTTTCCTTTTCCCGTTGATTGCCTCGGAAAATTCGCAACATGTAAATGAGGAAAAAAAGGGTGATAATTGCCAACCGAAAAAGAAAATCTTCCCACCGGTGGGAAAATGGCTTTTCCCCGATATATATATATATTTTTTAACTTTCTTTTTATTTTTCTATCAGTTAAATTAAATAAATGTGTAAATGTTGAAAACAAAAAGAAAAAAAAAAGTCGCTGATTTATCGGCGAATTCGGTCGACGAGGGAGGACGGAGCGGGAGTAAAGTGTTCCGGTCGTTCGATAATCGCGTTTTATTTATCGAAAAGGCGGGAAAGAGTCGCCCTTCCGCCTTCTCCCTTTCGGCAGGGAAAAAATTTCCCAACGCGGGCCATATGCAAGGCAATAAATTCTTTCCCCCTTCCTCTCCAGGGGGCGATGCCGCAGAAATTCTTCCGGGGAGCTTTTCTGGTGTGGTTCGATAAAGAAAAAAATTGAAACGGCATCGTGTATATCATTAATGGGTTTCAATTACCATACGCGAATTTGATTTACCAAAGCGCAAATGGATGATGAAACGGATACGTTTTCCATATTTACAACGCATCATCCGTCACCTTCCGCTTTTAATGGTTTACGGAATCGAAAATGCCATTTCAACGTGAGCGCGGCATAGCAGAAACATTCTCTAGCTGACTTCAGACGTAAATAGTCGGGTTACGGATTAAAGAACGTTTAAATTAAGTCAGAAATGTTACATAAGGCGTCTAAAATTTTCAGGTCTCATCGAAAAGGCCCTTCCCAAGTTCGAATCAATCAAAAAGCAAAAGGAGTTTTTCCGACGCTTACAATAAATCAGGTAACCGCGAATGGGGCAGAGCACTTTGCTTTGTGTCCGGGTGACCAAAGAAAGTGGCGAAATACTCCGGAATGGGACGGGAGAAAGACTTTCTCTTCTCACATCGAGAACATCGAAAACTTTTCACCTTGTTCAACCTAACACGGAGTGAAGTGGAAACCGCTTTTTAGGGAAATTTCGGCTCGCTTTGGGAGCCGGTCGGGAAAATGCTACTAAATACCTTTTGGGTTTGATAATCGCGAAAGTTTACCTCCCGCTGAACTGGTTGTAGCTTCTGTGAATCGAGAAGAAGCAGAAAAGAATTGTCTTGCAGAAAAAAGTTTAATAGAAGAAAAAAATGAATCCGCGATGCGCTTCAGTACCGGCAAAGATCGCGAGCTGAACTCTTGTGAACATTGGATGGCAGTCGTGGTTTTCGTTGTAATGACGTCATCGCATACTCCTTCACAGTGAGGAACGGCACCGCCACCTGGTGGTCTCGGTTCCCCTCCGTTAACATTCACAACAATCTCGATAAAAATGGCAGAGTTCTTAATTGCGCCTACCTCGCAACGCAGGCGGAAAAAGAAAGTAAAAATTAACTATTTCAGAGTTTTTTCGGTGGTTTTTTTGAACAAGTTCTCCCTTTCCCTCCTTCACTTCCCTCAATCTTGCCGAGTCTTCTTCGGAAAACGATTTTCCAATATTAATGGCAGTCGAAAGTTTTCGGTTTTAAAGCTTTTAAACAACGCTGTGGGAGAAGAAACTGCGACCATCCCCGGGGAAACTTCACTTAATTTTAACTAATTAATAGTTTAGGAAGACTTAAAATTGATGATGTGAAGTGGACATTTTCCGAAATATAATTTCGAAGGGGCTTTTCTTTCCTTAGCTCTGGCAAAGGTAACCGTTTGAACGACTTCCGTTCAGGTTACCCGAACCGCAGTCCGTTTGTGCAGCATGAAGAGATACAAAAAGAAGTAAGAAAAGTTGTGAAAATTAACTTTAGGGAAATTATTATCCATTTCCCCCCCCCGTGATAAGTTTTAAGTTCACCAAAAACGTGGACCACATTGAGTTTTTCTAATCTGCAGACGTTCAAAGAGATAGGAGGCGTCCGAGCTCGATGGAAAATGTTGGGTTTGTAACTTGACTATTTGGAATCAAGTGGAATATGCACGGGAGGTTTCGATGTTCTGAAGACTTGAACTGTCTTCATATCGGGTGTTAATTTTTAAATATCTTTATAGCCATGAGGAAAATATATTGATTAATTTATCACTTTGGCTTTCCATAATGCTTGAGGCGTTATCATTTCATCATCAGCAATACATTTTTATACGACAACGGATACAACTTCCACTTGCCTTCATGCATTTTTATTTTTCACCTAATTCGATGAATATGGAAAATCTTTGAGAAGTCAAATTTCTTAACACTGTCCTGATTCCATAATATACACAACGAAATGAAATTCCTATTAAATTACATCCGATTTTGATTGTTTTACTTTTTTATAACTCAGTTTAGACACTCGTCCATTTATGAGTAACCCTTTTGGTGATCTTTGTCGCTGAGGCTCTTTGTAATGCGTCGTTAGGGGATGAAACATCCCTTCGTCTATTGAATAGTCGAAGAATCAGATTTCGGATTGAAAAATTGAAACCAACTAGAAGTTCTTGTCCCGGATGATCGTAATCGGTTCCGACATGGGACGGGAATGTCAGTACCTCCGGGATCCTAGAGCGAGGGCCAGAAAAGCCGGAATATGCCGGGATGAAATTACGCCAGAGGAAAATCGTTTTCCTGGCAGGCTCACCCCAATAATAAGAACGGACGGCGTTATCTTTATAACCCACTTGTGGAGTTTCCAGCTCGCCGAATGGATTATACATTACGGAGTCACACTCTTCGTTAACCCTTTTCATCCCTTAACCACCCCTTCATCTTTTAATGATTCTTTTCATAATTCACAATTCGTCGCGTATAATTCTTCGCAACGGCCCTGACTTTCCCGAAAGGGAATCAAAAAGTGAAGTATGGGAAAGGTTTCGATAGATTCGGGGAGGAATCTGTTCTCGTTCTTGGTTCGCACGGCACTGCGGAAGGGATGTTTCGACCTCATCTCCCCGGTCCCACCCGGAAGGCTTAAGTTAATTGAAATCATGTAAAGCGGTTTTGGGCCCCGGAGCCGAAGGGGCGAAAGAAAGGTTGAAAGGATTCGAAGTTTCCAGAATTTTCCGTCCCGCTCTGCAGGTTATTCAAAATTCCGACGGTACGATCATAATTGCACAAGTTTTAGATTCGTTTTTAAGCGATTTTCCGCTTCGGATTTTATTGCTGATTCGACGCTTAAAAAACCGCCGTTCGAGTAAGGGAAAAAAATTGACGCTTCCTCTTCCCGTGAACTTTCATCAACAGCGAACAAACATAAACTTCGGAAACCTTAAAAAGTTCTCTTTAACTCGGCTCATCCTAATTAAGGTTATGCGAGGCCCGAGTTACGCGACTGACGATAAATTCGTACATTTTTGGGGAATTTTTACCAGTTCGGCGTTCATTCTCCGAACGGCAACGTGCCACGACGGCAGTGCGTGAGAATTAACCGGCTCTGACGACGGTTTCCTTTGCGGATGATGCAGTTCCCGTAGAAAACAACACCGCTTGCGTTTCAGCTTCCGGAACAACTTTTCTTCGTTTTTGCGAACCGTGCACCGCCGCCACCACCGCTCTCATCCCCCGATCGAGCTCCCATCCCCGAAAATTGAAATTTATAAAGACAATGGAGCCATAAAAAGAAAACTTAGATTCAGCAAGCATCCCACGATAAACCACTCGACCTGTGACTACAATTTAAGTTTTTCATTCGCAGAAAAATAAAATTTTCTCCTTTTTGGAAAAAAAGACAATTTTCCCTCCTTTCATCCAGATGGAGGATCCGGGGGTTGGAGGGGGGACGGCTGCGCCCAAGAAAAAGGAAAAGAGGAGCGATAACATTTCATCGGATAATTTCCACGTTTCCCGGGGAGCGAGGCGGAGGATCCTTCGGCGGAGCCTTCCCTATTTGAATGCCAATTAGAGGCCTTTCCTTCGGGACTCTTCCAGCGGTTGACGGCCCTTACGGATTTTTCCTCGGATAATGATTTCGGACTATTCGAATAAGCAGTTTGGGAATTTTTTTTCGACCGCGATTTTACACGGATCCATATTTCTTTCCACCCCAGCTCTGCGATCTGTCAAATGCACCACCGGTGAACTTCCTTCCGGTTACTTACCGGAAACTGGTAAAAGAAAACTTGGATCGAAATTCTCGGCACTTGGCGAGTGAGACCTGCCGGGCAGGCATCGTTGCGAGTGTGAATGTGGAAACAAGGTGCGGGACATCACCGTCGACAAAAACCGGTTTTTAACGAACGAGTTCCCTTAAGGGATCATCGACGTTAAATACAGGTGAATATAATTCACCCCTGTATTTCACCCCGAAACAAGACATGATTTATAAGTGCACATAATGATTTGAATTAACATCCCCCGTTAGGTTGGATCCGAAAGGGCCAGACCTCTCCTCGGCCGGCTTAAGCGGTGGGGGGGTTTCCGCGTCTGCTGGAAGGGTTTGCTCTTTGAGTGGATGACTCGCTGCCGATGAGGACGAAGAAAAGCCCGGGATCCAATCCTTTCCCGTTCCCGCGGCCCCGTGGCCGCGATTCACCGATTCCGTTCCTTTCGCCATAAATTTATCTTTTCCATTTTGGTTTGACATTTTCCAACCGTAAACGGATCCCGTCGTGGATAATCGAAATCCTCCGTATAAATTATCCCCCGATTAAAACTCTCGAAGATTGCCGGGTGCCCTCCCGACGTAGCCCCCAAGTTGCCTTTGCCTCACCCGACTTCTCTGCGTTCCACTTGGGTTGAAAGCATAGCGACGACCTCCCGCAGACTCGGTCCTGTTCTTGTCCAGCTACCGCTTTTTCCAAAGGAGCCTCCGATGCCATTATTTTTTTTTTTTTATGTGCGAGACAAAAATTTCGGTTTAAAATGAAAAAAAAACTGGGAAATAACTTAGGTACCTGTTACCTAGATAAATATCTGCTGGTTTTTTTAGGCGCGCTCTAACGGTTTCGACGTCCTTTAACAAGACCCGATGGCTGCATGATAAACGCGATGGATAATTAAAAAGTGGACTGCATCATAGGTAAAGGAAAGAAAGAACGAAAAACGTAAACTGCGAGTTCTAATGGATAATAAAAAAAAGGAATTCCGTAATTTTGATTGATTCATATTTAATTTCCGAAGGGAATCGCTAAGAAAAAAAAAACCGGTTTTCAGTCAGAGAATTATCTGTCATTATGCAATTTAACTGATTTATTTATACGCACAGGAAAATATTTCTGGAGAGTGCCACCTCCACGTACAAATCAATCTAACTTTGTCTGAAGATTCTCGGTTTTTCGGAAGTTCCTCTGCTCCGATAACATAATTTTCTCCATCATCCGGTTTTAAGTTTTATAAAGTGCCCCGAAGCGAGGTCGGATGTGGTTGGGGGTGGGTTTTTTGGGGGCAAATTGCACGAGGACGAGATTAAGCTCCTTCAACAGTGGGAAAGGAGCAATATGATGGTCTATCTGATTAAGTGGCAGTTTTATTTTTAATGGAAAACGGAGTTTTTCGGACGATCGCAGTGCGGATAAATGAACGGGGGCGCGATGTTTTCCGGGGCGAGGGGGGGATCCATCCATTAGAATTATCCGATGCAGGAACAATGGGGGCCCCTGGAATGGGGAGGCGCCGCCAAAAAGCTTGTTCACCCACCGAGAAGTTATCAGTTTTAAAGGGCAGAACAGGGGAAAAATGGTTGTTATATGTCAGCCGAGGATTTACAGGGAAATCTACGTCAGTTCCGGTTGTTTCACTCGGAATTTAGGAAAGGATTAACTTAAATTCAACTTGAGTTTTCTCCCGTTCGATTTCCCTTTTCTCTCTTCGCCAGCGAACGCGAGAACCAGGAGGCGAAAGGTGAAAAAGGTTTTTTTCCCACCATCGGGAGGCTGGAAATCACCTCTGAAGAGGTCGAAAGCAGAAAGCTCCTCGAGATGGTACCGTCATTAACATAACCGAATGCGGTTCCTCACGGTTTCACCCTCGGGTGCCTGGATAATTTTCAATAAACTTCGTCTAAATTACTATAATTAAGATTGAATCCTCGCGATTAGGAGCGACGGGGGTTCGGGATGATGACAGACCCGAAATTACTCAACCCCTGACGGGTATCTCGAACAACGGGTACCATGATACCATTCATCTATTTAATGAATTCCTACTCTGGATCCGATGGAAATCGATTTGAAGGCGCGATTTGATCTGCCGTTCCTTCCATTTCGAGATTCTTTCACCGCGGATGTTGCAGACGAACTTTTTCCCGGCGTTTACACGTCAATTTCCGATTCCAAAAAAAAATCGGATGCGAATGAGAGTCACCCTGCCTCTCCAGAAAGGGAGAATCTTTACCCTTCGAGAAGTGAAAATTGGTATTTTTACTTTAAAATCAGATTTCCTCCGCCTCGGACGGGGGGCCGGTTATCCAGAGGGAAATCCTTCCCATCCGCGAGGACCCGGCATGCGTCCCATCTCTAATAAATAAAAATACTTTTTCTTATATTGTATTCTCTTACTTTATGAGGACTAATGCTCTCTCCATTTTTTACGTCCCCCGTTTCCCTTCCCCCAACACTCTATTTTCATATTTTTCAGCCTTTTTCCCTCCTTTGTAACTTTTGTCTTTTGAACAGAATTAGATTTTCCAAGTCTGGCAGTATATATTCTTCAGATGATAGTAATAAGGTGTGTAAGTGAGGCTTTGAAAGCTTTTTTTCCTCTCTCCGCCTCTCTAGTGCATCCTCTCACCCGGCACACTTGCCTTTTATCCGAATCTAGCTTTATTCCATTTAAAGAGCCGGAAAATTAGACGGATAAAACTGGATGGGTGATGGAAGGCTGCGGATTTAAGGGTAATTAACGCGGTGGCAACTCGTTTCCGGTTGCTTTGTCAGCTTTACGAGCGGATTTTTCTTCTTTTTGTTTCCCGTTTCCAGGTAAACGCGAGTGATGATAGCCGAAGACTTGGTGAATTCGCCGTGAAGAAAGCTCCGGGCGCAAAACTGCGAAGAAGACGGGAGAAAGGTGTGAAAATGAAAAAGAGAATTTGATAGAGGAAAAAATCGTAGCGGAAGAGGAAGTCTGCTGTTGGAACATGTCGTCCATCACATATATATTCATTATTATGGGAGTCGCTGCTGTCGTTAATGTATGCTCTGCTTTCGGTGGTAAGTTTTTTCCGCCTTTATCCACTAACTAACCTCAGCTTTTTTTTTTTTCGTTTTTAATGCTCTAAACAAGGCTTATCTCCTTTGCCTTAAAATTTTTAGCTCTAATTATGTGATTATTAAAACATGTACAAATCCTGGATTAATTAAAATTTTGCCGCGGATAGTTTCCGGATTGTAGTGTTTAATTTTCCATGACGGCAGCAAAATTTTTGGCAGCATCTTCGGCACAAAATACATCCCCGGTCGCCGTGACAAGTGCTCAAGCTCCCAGCTGAGCCTCTCGGAGTAATGAGAAGGGTTGAAAGTTTGAAAGGGAGACCCACAAGGTATCTTCCATCGCTACTGCATCTCCGGAAAATATCTGGAATTTGCTTGGAAAAAGTTGAAAATTTACTTTGTTTACAGCCCGAAGGCCGTTCCTTAAAAAATTATAAAAATAACGTCAAATGATTAATTTCCCGGGCTTTTCTTTCTTTTTTTTTAAATCCTTTGCGGGAAGAAAACCGAGAGAATCTGATCCTCTTGAGGGCGGATTTAAGGATGAAAGTGGAGCGGATAAGGACAAAGGGTAAGGTTTTAGCAAATAATTCGAAAAGGGTTTCCTACCCGGGGCCCGGGGAATAATATTCTGGCGTCTATCCCCGAGACTTGACAGGTTTTCGCCGTGGCAAGAAAAGCATTTTGGAATTAAGCTTATTTCAAGGCGGTTTGGTCGGAGGGAAAAGTTGCTTTTCTCCTCTTCCTTCCCATCCGAATTAATCCCATCCGAAGACGTACGGAAAATGCTTGGGGAATGTCCCGACGTCTCCTATCAGAATTTTAAACTGTGAATATTATTTATTCTTGCGGAAATATGAATTTTATCCTTTCCTTTGTGAAAGAAACCTTTTTCGAATCAGATACTTCCCGGAGATATCTATTCTGGCAGGTGTGCCCTCAGATCAGACTCGTTTTCGAGATGTGAAATATTCTTCAAGATCGGTATAAATTCAATAAATTCCAACTGCTCTCTCGCAAATTGTTGAAGCGCAAAAAGGCAAATCGCTACCCTCGGGTGGGACGGGGCAAAAGACGTGAGACTGATGAACCTTTTGAAGAACCCTCAAAAACTTCATTTTTGCATCGTAAGAATTTGCCTTCGAATGACAAAGGGGAAGACTTTTCCGATAATTACGCATTGAATCCGAGAGTTTTCCATCATCTCACCAAAAAGGGTAGGACGGATCCGGATGACTAACGAGAGAGGAGGAGAACTCGTTCTCCAAGAACAAAGGTTTCAAAATACTTTTCATAAGGAGTTCGAAAGGGTCAGCTGAAATTATTGGATATTGGATGGCAGAGAGATAGATAATTCAAAAGAGGAATAGTCCAGGACGAAAAGATTGTGGCTAAGATTTGACCATCATGGGAAATAAAAGAATTCGTTCATCAAAATCTAATTCACGCAGCAGTCTCCATCACACTAAACAAAATTAGCATAGCTTTGTCTCCAATCAGCTATTAGTTTAGCAGAGGCCTTAGCTTGCATTTTAAAAAATTTCCGCTTTTTTTGCATTTCATTCTTGATCCCTCAACCGATCGCTGGCAATTTACATCAAAACTAACGACAAAGGTATATAAAATGTTAAATTAAGTCAGGCCAATATTATTCAAAAGGTCTCAGGCAACAACCCTTAACCATGGAGACGATTAATAAAAAAAGGAAAAGGGAATTATTTTCCTGTTGAATATTCATACGATTTCGCTTCTTTATTGCTCCATACATCCCCTAAAATATTATTTTCAACCCCAATTCACCCCTAAGCATTCGAAATTTAAAAAAATTAATTTGGATAACTTTTAACCATTTATCACCGGTTTTTCTTTTAGTAAAGTGAAAAAAAAAACATTTTGAGAAAGTTTAATGGGAAATATTTAAAGAAACTTGACGTATGGACAGTATTTGGGTTAAATACTAATCGTTTGTGCTGACAAGTTCGGATAGATTTAAAAACCATGAAAGGGGCGTGGCGTCAGCCCATTTGGAGCACGTGGAAGAAAATAACAAAACTGGGAATTCCCCTAAATTCCCGGTATTTTTACATCATTTCCTGGAATTTTCATTATGTTTCCAAGATTTACGATTTCTCGGAAACGATAGAATCGAGGTTAAGTGGAGGAAAATGGTATGGGAAACCTCCCCACTTTGTGTTGGGTTTTCTTACTCAGGACCGCTAAGCATTAGCAATGCTAATTGCGTTAATTGAACTAAACTTTCCAGATGCTGTCGGAGTTCTGAGCGCAAAAAACTAAAGATCTAATTCATCCTTACTTTTCCTTCTCCTCCAGAAAAGAAGTTTCCGGGATCAATGGACCCTTTCCCAAAAATTGCCCGATCTGAGAGGTGAAGTCAGCATCGAATAGATTTTTTTTTTTCATCAAAGGAAAGCTCCACGTAAACGAAGCGGGGGCAAAGGAAAGCACTGGAGGGGAAGAATGGGCTCGGGATAATTTTTCCGGGGCCTTTTCTCCCGGCGACATCTGGTCCGGGCCCGCATCTCTCTTTGGCTTTGAACTCGGCTCAAGTCCCCGATTAATTCGAAAGCTTCGCTCGAATTGAGCTTTTTTCGTCCAAATCGTCGCTTTTCATTCAATTCCGCGCGGCTCCTCACCCTTAAGCGCCGGATTTCTTCCCTCGTCTGTGGGGTCTGCAGATACCGAAAACTGCGAATTCGCCTGAGATCACCTGTCCCGGAATGTGAATCTCGCAAACTTCATCCCCCGATGAGTGAGCGTAAACTCTGCGCCTCATCCGAGATTAGTTTTTCATGAAAAAATATGAAAATTTGTCCTTTTCAACTCCTTTTTCATCGTGAAGTTGAACTCTAACAATCTAATTGTCCAGTCCACTTTCGATATTAATGATAAAAAATTTTCGCTCCAATCCGGCACCACTGATATAAGTCACTCTTATGAACCAATTTTGTGCTCTGTCGGAATGGGTCCATTTTTAAGCATAAAATTTAAAGAGTAGGCATATTTATTACTCAAATCTTCAATTAGTATAATATTGTCGGGGAGGGAGAAGAGAGAAATGGGTAAGGTTTTGAAATTTGGAAACAGAAAGCTCTGGAATGAGCAACTACAGAAACTCACTCAATACGGGCCTATACATCCAAAGTTCTCATTGTCCCGGCTTTGAATGAACCGAGAAGAGGTGCACACAAAGTTCTGTTTGCTCTGTTTATCTAATTATAATCCTTTGAATAATCGAACGACAGAAAAGGAACTTTGAAAACTTTGTCTTTTCTCTAGGAGGATTCGACAATGCCGGGAACTACGGAACGGGGGATGGGGGGGGAGTTGACTGGAAAAGAGAGAGAGAAAGAGAGAGAAAAATCCAGAGAAAAAAAGAAAATAGCGTTAGGTAAATGACATACAACGATATATATCAGCTTAGGGGATGAAAAAGGGGCTGAAGAGCAGGAGGAAATATATATCTTTCGCGTGTCTGTCCCGGAATGAAAGTGTTTTCGGCGGGGAAAATTCAAAAAAATTCCGACGTGGCAGAAGATGGCGCGCTTCTTTCTCATTCTTCCTAACCCTTTCTCACTTCTCCCCGGGAAGCGGATTCCTCGCGACTTTCCATTACCGATTCCCTTTCTCATTTGATACCTTCCAGATAATTTGATTGTTTCCCAGTCATTTGCCTAATCGATTAAAGGAACACTGTTTACGGTTCTCAGCCGTTGATACACCTTTCTTCAAATTCCTTTTCTTATTTTTCTGCATTTGATTTCGCGCAGGATTCGGCAATTTCCGCTGCCGCTTCCGCCAACCTTCCCTCCCATTCAGTGCCGATCACAGCGCGTCGAGGCTTACGTAAGAGGACTTCCGGGCGGGAGAGACACTTCCGCTTTTGAAGCAGAATAAAGCGGGTTTCGCAGTAGCCGCTGCTTTCCGGCTCAGAGGAGTCCGCTGGGCGGAAGTGAAGAAAAGAAAGCGCTCTAAATAAGGGAAGGAAGGAGAGGATGCGAATGAAAATGTAAAAAAAAAAAAAAAAAATGGCGGGATTTTGAAGAGTTAAATGATTCGTGTGATGTTCAAACGAGTAAACGGAAAAAGGAAGAGGAGAAAAAAAGCTTCATCCGCCATTTTTTCTTGTGCTTCTTTCAATGAAATAAAAGGGGGATCTCATTTATCACGCTTGAGGCTTCAGGAAATAAGAAAATAAATTGAAAAATATAGATTTAGAAATCCCCGTGATATGAATTTTCAAATTATAATTTATTTCAGAATCTGGAGGCGGGAGGAGAAAGAGAGAGAAAGAGGACAAAGAAAAAAAAACGGAGGAAAATTTGTAATTTCAATTTACTTTAATTTGAAATCAAAATTTTTTGTTTAAATAAAACAGGCGAAATCCGAAAACGGCGTCTTCGAATGCGCTTGCACCTTCCTCCGTCTCCGCTCCCCTGGCCGGGGGCGGGGGGAAAGCGGGAAAAAATGGCGGCCGGAAGTCGTAGAACCGGAAACGGCCATTTTATAATTTGCTTCCATGTCAAAGAGCTTTCAATTTCCGGTTTTTTTTTTTCTATTTGCCTAAGCGTTCCCGTTCGGAGCGGCGTTTCACGTGCGACGAAACCATTCCCGAGCGCTGGGATTTTTCCGCTCCTTCCTCCCCCCTCCCTCTCTCCGGGAGGGCCGGGAAAGCGGAGAGAGCAAAAATCCCGAGACGTCTCATCCCGAAGGCCTCGGCCATTTTCGGAAAATCCAGGTTCTCCCACCCGGTTCCTCCTGCAGGCTCGCAGATTACGACCGTGGAACGGCCCCCGGAGGATTCGGGCAATTTCATTAACGACAGACGACGACATCCGGCACTCAATTCCATCAGATCTCAAGCGTCTCAAATAAGCTTACCAATTGCCGATCGCGGAGGGGGGAAGAAGAGGAAAAACTTCTTTCCCGGGTTTTTCAAATATCTTTTTCAATCATAAGGGACGATTTAAGCCGATTTTTCAGCTGCCGGGAAAGCCAATTCCCTTTTCCTTGCGCAGCATTTAACCGTTATTCAACTTCTTTTAGGTTTTCCCTTTCATTGCTCCGGTAAGATAAAAATAGTTTTCTTTTGCCTTCCTTAAAGGTTCGTTTAACGCGTAAAAGCAGAAGATGAAGAAGGTTGGTGGGGTAGATGGGTTTGGGGAAGGGCGGAGGGGGCGGGGGAAGAGGGTGGATGGAAAAAAAATTAACTGCTGAGACGTCAAAGTATTGGAAAAAGTGAGATTTTCCACAAAGGAAAAACCCACGCGCGATTAAATCAAAATTAGTTCTCAAGCTTAGTCTGGGATTAAATCAGTTTTTAACTTCCTTTTTCACGAGGTGTTTCGATATATCGATTTTTATCGCTACGCGAGATCAGCTGCGTCGATTCCTCCCCGTCCCCCGAAATTTTACAAATGCCGTCGCTCTGATTCCTTCGGTGACTTTTTCAAAGATTTTCGCGGTGATGCGAGTGCGTTTTACGCGAGGTAATTTAATTCTTTTTATTTCTTTTTTTTTTCATTTTCCAAAACGCCCCGGAAGTATTACACCCTCTTTGTTTGGCTTCGACTCCTTCGATTTCCGTTCCTTCGACACTCGAGCCCTTTTTTTAAAGATTTTCCACGCGGGCGGGGGCAGAGCGACCTTTTTCGGGAAATTTTAAACTAGAAAACGGCACGAAACTCATTTGCGCGGGAGATTTCCAGTACGCTGGCTCGGATAAAACGTGAAATTGAATAAGATACAATATTACTAATGACATTAGCCTTCATCTCCTTTGCACACAAAGGATATTCCTTTTAGAAAAGGTAAGCTAAACGTATCGAAATTGTTGAAAAGGTTCGATGCGAAAGGATTCGCTTTGTTTAAGATTAATTGAATGAAGTCATCATCACCCATGCTTAGATTACCCCGGGCCCGTGATGTTCGCTTCGGTTCACTTAAAGAGATCGTCCCGGCAACATGTCACGACGTTTTTCATCGTTTAACATTCAAATCAAACGGATTTTCCGGTTTTTAAGTTTTCCGCCCCCAAAATTCAACCCCGCTGCAGCTACTTTCCACCCTTAGTTATCGTCTATTCTTCGGGGGCACGCAATTCGCCTGCGGGGTCATCCGTTAGACTCTTGCAGAGGAGGCGTCTGCACATGTAGCAAAATTCGTTCTTTTAGTTTTCCTCCGGTCGGGGACTAAAGTTAAGAGGCAGGACATCGCTTCGCAATTCTGCGTGCCCGGTGCGCTCCATAACGCCGCAACACCATGGGAGTTCACGACGCGAGGCGAGGCGACGAACTCGCCTGAATCAAGGCGCGGCGTGCAAGGAGCGAGTGCTTCCTTCACGGTATTTTCAAACGTGCGACAAAATGGCTGGGAAATCGAATTTTTCAGGCAATTAGGACGACTTTCCGACAGGGCGAAAAAAATCGTTTTGCCCCCGGGGGCAAAACGATCGGGGAAACGAAGCAAACACTTTAAGAGGAATGGAAAAGTAAAAACACGGAGTGGAAAAACCAAATTTTTCCCACCGTCAAATGATTCGCATAGTTTTCCATAGAAAAATGGGGGAGGAAGGGGGAGGAAAATTACGCCCGGGATCCTCCCCAAAGACCCGTTCCCTCGCATCGCGGGAGAAAAAAATCGCTTTTCCAAAGCTGGAAATCGGCGCCGAAAAGGGTAATCCGCCGGGGCGAGGGGCAGTTTCGCTTTTCGGAGAAAAATTGGGTTTCGAAATGAGGTCGGCGGCCTTCCGGCTTCCCTCCACGTCATCCACCCCTTTCCCGGAAAGTGAAATTGCTGCCCCGAAATATCGCCGGCAGACGTCGGCTTTTCCGCCAGCAAAACGAGTGCGGAAAACGGGTCGCTGTTGATCGAAATGACGGCGAAACTGACAATTTTCATCTCAGGAATGCGGAAAACGCTTTCTCATCGTCTGCGAACGGAGAAGCGGAAAGCGAAATATAATCGTCGCAAATTACATCTGCACGTTACACTTAATGTATCAATATGTGCAGACTGACTGGTGAAGAAATGTAAATCGCGTCTTGTTAATCCCCGGGCACGCGAAAGGTGTTTTCGCATATGTGAACCGAAAGACGGAAAAAATGTTGATGCACCCGACAGGAAATAAGATTGAAGTGGCACGGATTTGACGAACTTGTCATAGGTAAAAATTTAGAAAAAGTGTAATACATACAAACAAATAACGCAAATCCGCTTGAAATTGATTCCGAATCTAAAACGACACCACCTTCAAACGCAATGGGAAAAATCTTTTTTTAGTATTATTCTCTTTTTAAATTGTAACCCAATCCTTTTTTTTTTATCCCAGATACAACGAAGTTTTCATATTCACATTTATTAAAGCATCAATTTGATACTAATTGATCCTTCCGTAACGAAATTATTTATAAATATCGGACGGTGCATATATATATATACGTATTTACAATACATACATAATCACTTCAATTCCACACGTTAACTGGTAATCTACTTTTCACCATGCATTTTTTTCATTCGCACATCGGCCAATGCGCATCGTCAAATGATCATGCAATAAAAGTATGGATAATCGTAGATAATCTTGACTGGAATCATATATTTGATGTTGCTGCATAAGCAGATTTTATTTTCCTTACACCGGGAAAATAATTCATTTTCCTTTTATATAAAAATATGTTACACGAAATAGCTCAGTTTATTTTTATTTTATGGGTTCATGAATTCCCGATGCGTTTACTTTATATCCGTAAATAATTGGTATAGGCGAAGTGACGTTATTAACCGTCATTCCTCTAATGCGCGCTTGTACAGATATGCAAATTAACCTCTTCGAAATCGATCTTGGTCAAGCGCGCATCATTCTTGCGTACCTAATCCATTTTTTATTTTTTTCCTCTTAATATACCTTGATGTTTCCACGTGCGAGATATGAGGAGGCTGAGCGCGGAAAAGCGAACCGAACCGCTCAAGGAGGCTGCGGCAAAGCAGCAGCTGAAGTGCAGCACGCTCAGCGCGGTTTCCCGGACACCCTGACGCGGGGGGTGTCTCGACGAAGTTTTGCGCGAAATCGCGCAACGACAAATTAAAGCTTCGCATTTTTGACGCTAATAAAGAAATCGACGGTAGCAAAAAATTATTTTTTCTCCTTTTAATTTTTCACCTCTGACTGAGATCTTGACAGTTTTCCTTTTCCCGGGGGATTATTAAAGGAAAAAAAAGATGGGGGACGGGGGGACGGGGGGTAGAGGGATGGGAAAAAAAAAAACAGAAATCCGCGTCGAGGAATCCATCTTCGAGTTCGGGGATTTTTCGACGCTGCACGTCCCGTTTAATGGGAGAATTAGTCGTTCAGGACAAGGAAGCGTCCCGTCCGGAAAAGGAAGCAGCGATCGGAGTTTTCGGAGGCGGGGAAACGGCGGAAAACCGATCGCTTACCTCTGCTGCCGTCCCCCCAACCTTCGGCAGCTGTCTCTCCAAATGGATTTTTCGATGGCATTTTATTTTTTTTTTGAGATTTGACCGAGAAGGAAAGCGGCAAACGATGAAAGTTTGGTTGGCGAAAGTCGGGGGTGCGGCAGCAAACGCATCTGAATCCTCGAGGAGACGTTCAAAAAGTGATGCTTCGAATTCGCCCGTCAGCACGAGCTCGATGCCGTGCGGAATCGCCAACTTTTTAATTTCCAAGCTCTCGGTTAATTTTACCCCGCGGGAGCAGGGCCGCCCCAAAGAACGGCCGGCGCGGGGGAAAAAAACGCAAATTTATTACATTGTTAAAAATTAGATTGAATCGTATCGTCCGGTGAAATGTTCGTGACAGATTCCCGGAGTTGGGAGAGGCAATTTACCTTCTGCAGCTTTGGGTTTTTTTTTTTTTTTTCCAGGCATAATTTTTCCTGTCGTGTAAAACGAAAGGGCAGAACCGGCGGGCGAGGGAAAAACGGGGAAGGAATCTGCGGCGGAAAATTTTCAAGTTTTCTCCCACCGTTTCGGACGGATGTCGCGGGGGAGAAAATTCGCGATCTGCGCAAAGGGCAGAAACCCGAGGGAGTCCCGTCCGGAAAAGCTGCAACTGGCGGGACTTCCGGTGGAAATTCGCGCTCCTTGCGAACCGATTCCTTTTTTCCCTCCTGGTTGCCCGTTTCCTCATCGCCTGTCTTTTTAACCGCCGTTAATTGGAAATTTATGGGCGGGAATGAAACTGACATCCCGGCAATCGGGCATTTATAACCCAAAAGGTTGTCAAATTCAGATTATTTTATTTTATTTTTTTTTCTCATACCAAATCTTTCGCTATTCCACCGGTTTTCCGTTCCGATCCACTGGCGATATGTCGATCCAGGGGATTCGAGATTTGTTCCGCGGCTGAAAATTTCCTCGATTCAACTTTTTCCCGTTCCCCTTGCTCCAAATGCAATGCGTGTAGGTTTGATGCCTGCGCAAGCATGTGAAGCTGCAGTATCCGTGGAGGTATGTGAAAAAGCGTCTTCCCGAACGGATGTTTGGAGAGCGTTATACCGTGATGGGGAGGCGCGTAAATTACTTTTCTATGTGAAAAAAAAAAAAAAGTTGGGAAACACTCCCGAAAGTCCCGGGACTTTTCACAAAAACATCCCGGCCCGGAAAATAGTTGGGAAAATTAGAGGCAGAAAGCACCTGGCTATTTTCCCCGCACGTCCGAGTCCTTTATTTCGTGAGCAAGGCGGAGGGGCTTTTCCCAAGAAAGGCTCGGCAACCTTTTCCTAACCTTCCTTTATTTGACCCGAAAGGTTTCTTCCTGGTTTGAGGGGCAAAAAATTTTCCCTTTTTACCGTGGAAGACGCCGGGTTTTTAGAATTCATTAGCAATCTCCCTTCAGTTTTATTACGTTCAGTATCCCGTTTATATTTGCTCGTAATGGCACCCAAAGGCATCGGATTATTCAGGTGCGTAAATTACTTTTCCGTGTTTAAAAAAAAAAAAAAAAAAAAAAAAATGTCGGAAACCGCCGCCGAAGTCCGAATCGCAGGGGTTGCGCTTTTTGTTGAGGGTCGGTGACCGAAAGGGATGAACGCTTGCTTTCGAGATTCCCTCGCAATCGGAGGGGTTTCATTGTCAGTGAGGGTAACCCGCGGCCGGAAACTGCCGCCTCGTGTCCCCTACGTCGGGGCAAAGTTACAAGATTCTAGTGGAAGTCTCCTGCCACTTGAAGACGAATCTTGACAATTGTAATTTATTTACAACAGGTTCCTCTTTCGAGTCTTAATTAACTACTTCCTTCGTTAAGTGCTCTTCATGCCCCGTCTCCATAAGGGGCTGACGAGTGTCAGCGAAAATTTCAGATTCTTTCGTTACGTTGCGAAGCAACTTCGAATGACGTGGAATCAGACGCTTTCTTTCTAAATTTTTCGCGTCGACTTCCTCCTGCGCGCCGGTTTCGGATTTTGAAACGATTTTATCCCACACACACACGCGCGCACCCCCCCCTTTACCTCCTCCCCCCCCCCCGGGGAACCGGGAAAAGGACCGCGTTCCTTTTTCGGTGCTTCGAATTCGGGAAGGCAAAAGTTTGACGGGTCAGATAATTCGCCGCGGAAGTTATAGATATTTTCCGAAGTTTGCGGGGAGCATTAAGGAAGATTAAATGGTGCTTGAGTTTCGGGCCTCGGGGAGAATTCCTTACATGTAAATTTGTGCCTCATTTTGCGGTGCCGATCACTAGGGGGGAAATGCCGGGGATAGGGAAAGAATCGGCAATGGATTTTCGAATTTTCCCAGGGTTCGTCAACCGGGGTTAAACGCAAATTTAAACCTGGCTTTCCCACATTCGGTAATCGTTCTGTCGCGAATCGCCCCTGCTCCCGCAACTTACGAGCGTTCCTGTTGTAAAGGGCACCCGGATGCCGATAAGACCCGGCTGCAACGGGGGCTGCCCGAAAATCGTAAAATTCCCGGCGAATTACTCGTTGTAAGACATCCTCAATTGCAGCCGAAGCATCCTTTGGATTCGTAATTTTCTCTCAAGTTTTTCCCCTTTTCCGAGTGGGGGTCACTTCCATAAATCTTCACCGGGAGAGATTACATCTATAAGCGATGGAGGGAAGCAGAAAAAAAGAATTTTTTTTTCCAGAGGATAAACAGTATCCGAAGAATTTAATAAAGGAATTTTACAGGTTGTAAAATAAAGCTCGGATATATGAGTGGAAGGAGATTATTTTTTTTTTTTTTTTTTTTTTTTAAAGGTAAAAGCAGGTTTTACGATCTGGAGAGAAATTCATGGATCGTGCTGGAAAAATTTTTTTTTAATGATTTAAACATAAGGCTTGGGTTATTGACTTTTCCATTAAAGTCTTTCGGGCAAAATCCTGACATTTCGGATTAAAAATATAAAAAGAAAAAAAAAATCCGGATTATCGCGCAATTAGAGAGGCTTAACCGTGTTTTCCCGTCGTTTCAGGTGAATGCCGGACAGCCCTGGGCATGGAGGCCGGAAGGATACCAGATTCGGCCATTTCCGCCAGTTCTTCGTACGAGGCCAAGTCCGTGGGCCCTCAGAACGCCAGGTAAGAGTGCGGGGAAAACCCTCGATCGGGCACGCGGGAAATCGGGGAGCAAAGCCGCGGTTGGGACGCGTCGCTTGGGCTTTTCCGGGATCGCTCTTTTCGGCGGACGAAAAAGAAATTTTTCCCTCTCGCACGTCGGTTCGGCGCTGCCAACGAAAGCAGGAAAAGGTAACAGCACCGGACGAAAGTTCCCAAAGAATTTTAATACCGTGGAAAAACAATCGCTTTTTTTCAATATTGGGTTAAGGCCTTCCCCCAAATATTTTTTGGTCGGTCTGAAAATTTGCCGATTTTCATCTTCGATCGCTGACGGTGTTTGAGGAGCGGAGAAGCTTTTTTTTTAAGGCTTTTCGAGGATCCGACCGAACTTTCCCATTTTCAGAGGAACAAAATTTGTTTTTTTTTTTTTTAAATGCGCAAAAGTTCCCAAAAGTAAGTGGCAATATCGCAAATGAATGAGACTTCCGAAATTTTTTCTTATCTGACGAAAATCCCTTATAAGTTCGCCTTTTTAAGGGCCATCCGAGAAACGTGCCAAAGGTCTAAATGGTTCGATTTCAACTTCTCCGCGGTCGTCATTAATTTACCCTCCGAAGCATCGTTTAGCAGCGCAGGTTTCTGGATCGTTTCGATGCTTCTCATCCAACCCTCGAAGAAGCAAAAGTTAGAGTCGTGCACTGCGGGAAAATCCAACCCCCTAACAGACATCGATGAACGTTCATGCGGACCCGGACGAAAACTGGATTCGGGTCCTCCAAAAGACGAATGGCGAATTTCCCGAAGTCGGGAAAGGAAAGGAAAACTTTTCTTCGGATGGTCAACGCCCCGCGGAAGACAGGCCTCTCTTTCCCCGTTACTCCCTCGGGATATCACCATCCCTTCCAAGCCGTCTCTCAGGTCTGGCTTAACAGATAAATCCGCACCCCGCTTCCGTACCGTCTCCCGCCGTCGCGAACAATGGGAAACCATTTAAATCCGATGCAGAAAAGTTGGAAACAAAAAAAAAAGTCTTCTCCCTCAACAGGTTTTTGTTTGCCGCAAACCGGAAGGAAAACCGTTTTGACTACAAGAAAATCGTTTTAAAAATTTCTCCGACGATGGAAAAAAAAAAAAAGAAAATCCCTGCACTCGGAGAGGGGAAATTTTTCTTTTTTACCCGGATCCCGATTTTCACGCCATTTCTGCAGTTGGGAAAACGCAAAACGCCAAAATTCCTTGCATATTTGGAAAATCTGGAGTGTGAGCCGCTTCAACCCTATCCTGTTCATCCCCTTTTTCCTGGGTGGAATCCAAAAATTGTTTAACATGCATTAATAATAAGCAATTGATCATTTTCCGACTCCCCCTTTCCCCCCCCTTCCTCACACAAGGAGGATTCCACAGGAATAGTTTCGCGTTTAAACTAAACAATAAATTTCGTGATGCCGGGGGGTTGCATTTCCAAGGGGCAGCGAAAAGCGAGGATACAAATTGGGAATATTCTAACCATTATTTGCCAACGAAATTTTAGGTTCAATATGAAAAAAAATTTGAGATCTCTTATCGCTTTCATTCCGCGTAATATAACGACAAACTCTTATTAAACGGTTAAATTGGGACATTCCTTTTTGTACAGGAACACTTGACATCATCTACTGACGCTACTTTTTCCAATTTTAAACGATCCCGCTAATTTTGCTTTTATTTTCACTTTTACACCTAACTCAGGTATTTTCAATATTCTCACAAAATTCGGATCAGGTTATGGAAACCAGATACCGGCGAAAAGTCAAAGTTCCTGCACCAAAATTTTCGTCATGCCCTAAAGAGAGCCTGTTAAAAAAATTACACAGTTTCGGAAGAGCGGGGAGACCTTTATTCACATCTAATTACATTGATTTTCTGGAGAAACCTCGTTAATTTTGGAAACAAATGGAAATCGTAGGCGGAAACGGAAATGGATGCGTAGGACGGGTTAAGGGAGGCTTTCGGAGGGATTTCGGGGCGCGGCTCTTATCTTTACAGCTCTCTCTTAACCGAGTAGGCCATTATTTAAAGAAATCACTTTGCATAAGACGAACGGAAAGAAAACTACATAGAAATATTTTTATTTTCTCCTTCACGGGGTGGGGGGGAGGGGGCGGGAAAATCAATTCGTCCCCGGTTGACCGGGAAAAATATTCCAAAATCGGATATCTTGCGTGTCCGAACGTAAAAAACAGAGAAAAATAAAATTTTTGCAGCTTTCCCTAATGTCTGGGCTATTACGGCTGCGGATTTTATTACATCCGAAGAAGAGTGTGGAAAAACTGCGACAGAAAATGCATATATTACGGCACTTGGGATTAGGGGGTTCTTTTTTTTTTTTTTTTTTTTTTTACCATGTCATCGATAATAAAAATCGAAATAAATTTTTTAGATCGTGACACCTCATTCGAATCTAACGACTCAATTCTTTAAGTACAGTGTTAAACTCTTCGGATTTGCCCCAGGATAAGGGTAGTCGGAGGATGCGAAAAACCCTAACCAATTTTGGGAAAAATATATGGACTCAATGATGCTCCAAGATGAAGTGCCACCGTCGTGTATGCTGATAATCTTTTGGGGTAAATGTACGTGCCCTTATTACGGTTTTAGCAAACGGTCTCTCTAATTGTTTTTAATCGCATGGATAACTCACAATATGAAACTATGTTCATAATTAAAAGGAAGTTCGAAATTTTAAATAGCTTCTCTCTCTCTCTCTCTCTCTCTCTCTGTAGCGTGAAAATTAAAATAGAGACTTTCTTTTTATTGATCTCCTCGAATGTTTCGCATATTATTTTCAAATAATGAATATTCAGGAAATTTTCGATAGTAAAAACAGCAAACGAGGCTTTTTAATAATGGTAATAATAATAATAATAATAATAAAAGAAATACTTCAAACGATTCCTAAAAATTTTAACAAATCTTTTAAAATTATTTCCTCTGGAACGTCTTGATCCCTGAAAATATTTCCGGAATAAATTATTTGTAATTTCCACGATAAATTTTCAACTCGGATGGAACAACAGAGGAAAAAGAAATTTCCCCGAGACAGATTTTTCATTTAATATTTAAAAAAAGAAAAAAATACAATAGCGTTACTAAGAAATTCCATTTTATTGCTCTTATCGAAAGTTTCCTAAAGAAATTAGTCGGTTAAAATGTCTTAATTTTTTTTTTTTTTTTTTTTTTTTAAAGTCTGGAATTCGAGCATCGATTTCGTATGCAGAGAGAGAGACTTTTCTAATTAGTTTTGTTACGGAAAAGAAAATGGTAAAGCGGAAATGGAGTTTTCGTTTTTCTTAGAGGGTGAAATTTTAAAAACTACCCTCGCAAGAGGGATGGTGAAATTGTTCCGCTAATCTACGCCTTGATGGACACAAGAGCTTTTTATCCGGAGTTGACTTTTTATTCTGTCTCCTCGTTCGTTATTAAGTTATTTAATAAATTAGATTTCGGTCATTCAATTTACGTGATCCGATCTTCGTAAAACCCACGTCCACGCTTGCGATTTTGTCTTTGGGGGTGGTTTTTGAAAAGTTTGTCGCTCGAACCCGGCGGAAACGGCGCAATAAAATTACTCCGGTGGCGCAAAATCAGGCACGGTGCGAGAGTTCTCCCTGGAGAAGGTGGGGATGAGGCTTTTCTTTTTCTCCAAATCACATATAACTTTCCAGTTTCGAAAATTCCGCAACGAAGAAGTAATCGCCTTTTGGAACTTTTTTTGGAAAACGAGAGTAAAAAAAGAAGGAGCTCAAAGAAAAATTTTTCCCGAATGATTAGAGAGAGAGAGAGAGAGAGAGAGGAGAAAGAGAAAAAAAATTTTATTTTTTTTTTCTTTTTTCCCCGGCAAAAGTTTCCAAATTCCGCCGGCGAGCGGAGAAGGAAAATAAAGTTTCTTCCGAATTAATCCAAATTCGAAAATGTTAATCCGAAATTAATCCGAATGTATAAGGAGAATTCCCGGAATTGCCTGGAAATTTGGAGAATTCAATCAGTTTTTCCCTGGAAAAAAGTTTTTTTTTCCCCACCTGGAATTCCCGTCTGGAACTCCCGAAATCAGATCGGGAAATTTCAATTTATGCCCTTTTAAGATGATCCCGGGGATAAAATAAAGAAAAATTACCAAGAAGCGAGTTTCTCGGAACGGCGAAAATTGTTACGGTCGGAAACTAAGGTCGCGCGATATTTCAGTTCTTTCTTTCTCATTTCTTTCTCTCGCGCTGCGCGAAAATTTTCCCGTGCAATTTTTCTTTTCTATAAGTGACTTACGTTCCTTTTGGAGGCGAAGGCGGGGAGATCGTAAAGATTTTCCGGTTTCTTTCCGGAGGGTAAAATAAAAAAAAGGCTTCCATCCCCCCGGTTGTTTAAATAATAACTTTACGTTTGGATTTTGTTTAATGATTTTGCCCTTCGTTCAATTAAGTTATTCGAAAGCCTTTTAAAAACGGACAATACGCAAGGAAAATCGAGTTTGATGTTATTGATTTATTGTAAAATTAGCCGTTTTCGTGTAGGAGGAATGCATCAGCAGACTATTTACGGAGTTTTATCCGTTTCTCACCTTCCAGTTCGGTTTATTTTAAATATAGTACATTGATATACGTTTGTGTATGTATATATATATTTTTTTTCGTTTTGTGAGAACGTTGGAGATCTGTCAGATTGTTTTTATTCAAGTTTAGCGGAGAAGGTGTCACGCCCGTGTTATAACGAAAGATTAAGGTTTGGGAGGGGGGGGAGGTTACGTTCCTGGACTGAATTTCAATTAGTTTCCACTGTCAAAGTGCTCGATTTCCCTCCCCCCCCTTCCCGGCTTTTCCGTCAGCATCCACTGTCGAATCATAAAGCTTCGAGAGGCGTAAAAAGCTTATCAATTTTCAGCGAATTCGGAAAAATACAAAAACAACGGCTCCCATTGTTATTTCAGCTCTTTCAATGGGAAAAAACTGATTAAAATTTTTGTTTTATACGCGGTATCAGACGTGACAGCGCAAAGGATCTCGCTCAAACAGATAGCGGCACCCGGTTGTGCCACCGCCGACCCCTTCCCATTAAATCCGCCACTCTCATAACGATTTTTCATTAATGATTCATAAAAAGAGATGTAACGAAAAAACATTTCGCGCTCCTTTTTTTTTTTTTTTTTTCCTGCCTTTTCCAAATCGGTTTTCCATTCATTGCAATACGGCTTCACTCCGGGCGGATGGGGATATTTCGCCTTTCATTGGCGCACGTTGAATTTTTAAAGCCCGGGCAGGCTTACGGGGGAATCGGGCATAAACGTAGAATTGAGCATTATGGAAATGACGAGAAAATTGCTTTAGGAGAGGGTTCCAGCCGTAAACTATACTCCTGAGAGCTTTCGCATCTTGTCTTTGGGCGTAGGGGAGCATCGGGAACCGAGGAATCTCATTTGCTTCGGCGGTTCTATCGCTTCGCTTCCGTTAAGGTAACTCGGTTCCATTTTGAGAACGGCTCCTCAAACGACTTAAAATGAAGCCACCGCGGATTGCCGAATCAACGGACGAGAAATCCGTGAGAACGGGCGTCGGGAGACCTTCCATCCGTTTCCTTCCGGTTTCAGGTATCCGACTGAGGGACCTCCGGTCCGAATCCTCGGAAGGATGGATCTCCGGCTGCATTTCTGGATCCCGGCGAAAGGAAGGCACGGACGAAAGAGTTGAAAAGTACACCCCGAGGTCGGTTTGCAAGAGTTTTGTCTTTCCCCTCTCCCTTTTCTTCCTTCATCCGTCCCTTTTTCGGATTCCAAAATTTCCCCAGACTCTGGAAGCGATTAATTTACAAATTGAATAATTCCGGAATGGCTTTCATTTTTCCTTAATGGGCGGAGGAAAGTTCGCTGCCGGAGATTTTTCCCCCAGAACGGAACCGGGAACGAGGCTCGATTCCCGTATTCCCGGTTGCTTATAAGAGCCTGCTGCATTCAGGCCGAGGAAGAAGGGGAAACTTTTCAGATTTATGGGATCTCTTGCGTTAAATATGCTTCCACGGAGTAATATTCGCGGCGAACGTAAGACGTTCCATCCGCTTGCGGTCGGCGGCGGTCTGAAATCCGACGTGGTCGCGGATCTTGCCCAATCTCCGTGCACGCATTAAAAAGGAAAAGGAAGTTGCTCGGTGCTGGCGGCGCGTATCGAGGCGCGCTCCAAAAAATGGATCGATGCGCACGAGTCGCATTAATTCCAGTAGATGTTTAATCATTTTTGGAATTTAATTACGGCGCAAGAAGAAAACATAATGAATTATCGATCTCCCCCGCGACACAAATTGTGGGGAGGCAACCCCGCGGTGGAGTCCTTTCCGAACGGCAAGCCGCACGGCCCGGTTACGTTGGAAATCACGCGCGGCGGAAAACCGGATAAAAGGGCACGAAGCCGTGCGGAAAACTTCCCCGAATAATGTCAAAGGAGGAAAATCCCGGAAGGTAGGGGAAAAACCCAACGCGCAATTTAGTGAAAAGCGAAAAATTCAAGTAAAACCTCGCAGTACGGAACGTAAATCGTTCAGGAATATTTTCCCTCGGGCAACTGAAAATGAGGCAAAATCGCAAATAAGGTTTCAAGCTAATTAGCAATTAACAACGTGAGTGATTAAAACATTTATTTCGCGAGTAAGTCGATGGATGCATTAACGCCGAAGGATCCTTTTTGCTTGCGCTGCACCCCGAAAGGTTCACTTCATCCCCTTTGCCGCCGCCGCTTTGACGGCCTCGCATGCAAGGGCACCGCGCTCCGGTGCCCAAAGTTTTGCAGCTCCCGATCCTCCTTTCACCGCGCCCCAATTGCAGCGACTTCGGTCACTTTCGAGTGCTCGAAATTAAGGGGCGAGCTCCGAAAGTGGCAAATTCGCAAAGGTTTCCGACAGCCGAGTTTAGTCACCCCCACACAGAGGGGGGTAAATTAACAGACTGATTAAATTAATAATGTAGAATTTTTTGGAGGCGAGCACGGGAAGAGGAAAAGCGCCGGAAGAGGAGGGACAACGCTGGGGAAGGATAAGCAATAAAAAGGTTGAAGTGCTGCCTGACACTTTGCGTTACTTTTAGAGACTTCATTCGGCAAAGTCTGAGACTTCCCTAAAACTCTCCCCGTTGGGATTTTCCGTTCTTTGTAATTAAAAGTTACATCTTTTATTAAATTTTTCTTGTCTCCTGCAGCGTTTCCTTTCTCCGCCTATTCCGCGATATTAAATCCGCGTCGGTTGGCTGCCGCTGCATCGGAGAGGGTGAAAGAGAAGAGGATTTTCGCCTTTTCCGTACCAGAAGATCCTTCGTATGGGGGGTCGACCAATTAAGCGAAGGGGTAAAAGGCTCTTTTATTTCCGCTGCTGACGGACCTGATGCGGATTCCTCCTCGTTGGTTGGGCCCGCTCTCCGAAAGCAACCTTCACGGGCTAAAACCATTATTTTACTGCTTCGCGATGCCGGGAAGACGAAACCTCGGAGGCTTTTATTAAATGGATGAAGCGTTCCTGAGGGAGAAAAGGTGCCGGAAGGTAGGTGGTGATTGATGAGTTTTGGAAAAAGAGGCAAATGCTAAATAGTGGCGGGGGGTTGGTGAGGCGTCGTCAAGGCGTGGTCGTGGAAGGAGCTGGATTTTGAGATTTTCCATTCTGTTTAGGTTAATTCCCCGTATTTTCAGATTTTTACTAATTTTTTCCTCATGCGGCGATCGCCCTCTTCCCGCCGAAAAGCCTTTGCCCCGTATCCGTTTCCTTTCCGTTCCTCGCTGCTGCGCCCGGGGGGCCCGTTTCTTCGGTTCACGCTGTCTTTGACGAAGGTTACAGCAGGCCCACCGAAGCGGCCGGCGTGGAATGTTTCGCCTAAAGGTTTTCCATCGCAAAGAAGCCTGTTGATCGTCGTTATTAAGCGGGAAATCAATATTGGCTGCTGAGAAAAAGTTTTTGACAAATTTTCTGATGTTTCACTGTCGTTTACCCCCAGCAAACGGTGACAAGCAGAAAATGTTTCCTCCCGATCCCCGGAACCTGTTGCAATGAGTTTTTATTCCTCCCCTTTCCATCGCGTTTTTTTTTCCTCGAGCCGAGAGTCGTCGTGGCTTTAGACGAAAATCTCCTGACACGAAATTAATTAGAAGTCATATTTTGCAGGGTTTTTACGCCTCGATCCGTCAGCTGACACTTTTTTTGCTCGTCTTCCAGATTGTCTTCCGACTCCTTGCTTAGGAGGATAACAACATTGTTGGTTAAGCTGCAAAAAACCGAGATGGCGCTGGCACTGTCGCACCCCCTCCCCCTACGGTTATGCCGCTCGCTTCTAGCGCCACGTAATCCCATTACGAGATTTTTTTTTCTTTTTTCCCTCCGTCTTCTGCCTCGTCAGGAATGAACCTTCTCTACCTCGCCGCTGCGGAGAGAGACTCTGCTTCTCTCTCTGTAGACCTTATTTATCCTCTCAGGAGAAAGGGGAAATCTCATTTTACCCTGGTTTTTCTTCCGCACCCGAGTACGGGATGGAGAATTATGAGATGAATTTTTTTCCCTTTGGATTTTCCAACTCCGTCCGATCCAGCTTCGGCTGTAAATTTTCCTTTCCTAATCCAACATCCCTCCTTACTTATCAGTTTTTTTTTTATTCCCCTGACCCGGCAGCAATCGAAAATGACAGAAAAATATTTTTATACAAAAAATTTCGCTTTTCGTAAATTGTCCATCTCCTTTTTCGTGCCTTTCACCCCGGATCCCCGCGCGCGGTCCGCATCATAATATCTTACGCGTCTCCGACGGTTTAACACTTTCCGGAAGATCGATGAATAATTTGTTAACCTCCGGTTTGGCACGGTCGCCTTCTCCAAGCAGCCGTTCCCTCCCGGCGCAAGCGGAGTTACGGAGGAGAGGGCAACAGACCTTCGGGAAGATTGCCGACGACGTCGACGAATAACGCTCCGCTTTTATCTGCGGCACCGGCAGGAAAAACGTGAATAATGAGGCAGGCGACTAACCTTGCCGGCAGCTTCGGGTATTGAGGCAACCTTCGCTTTTCCGCGACAGCATTAATTAAAACATGCATCAGGCCCGCCGTTTCACCGGGCCCAGGACTTGCCGGCTCTGACTTCGACGTCGCGAACGGGCGAAATAACGGGAGTCGCCGCAGCGGAAAATATTTACGCAAAACCGCAGGTTGGGTTACGCTCTTTCCCGGCGGCGTTCGAGCAGGGAACAGCTTTCGAAGCGGGCCTCGCCAAAATCCTAAACGGGGAAGCGATGCACCGGGCGGTTCGATCTCGAGACGACGGCTCGTCGTTAATTTTTTGAAAAGCCTTCGCTCAGGATTAAAGGCAAGCCTTCGAACGTGCCTCCTTTCCTGTCCCCCGGGGGCCGAAACCCGCAATCATTTATTATACCCGGCGCCCCCGCGTTTTCCTCCCCCGCAAGTAGGAGGAAAAAAATCCTGCGGCTTTTTCCCGGTCGCTGTCGCCGAAATTCGGATGACAATGCACGACTTAGTGAAACAATGGACGATGCTGTAAATAAACTAAAAGTTGGTGCGGTTTTAGCAACTGCTGACGTTGTTATGCATAATCATGCCCTTGTTTCGGCCTTTGTCCGGTGATTTGTTTTCGGGGGAGGCTCTCGGGCGGGGGACCAATTTGTGTAAGAACCGATTTTCGAGCGCGGGATCGAAAACCGAGAGGATCCGGGATGGAAGCCCGGTTCGCTTTCGAGTTTCGAATTAAAATCCGCTAAAGCAGCTTCAGGACCGAGGCGCATTTGCATAAGAAAAATAAAAAAAGCGGGCGAGGTTGTATCTCGGGGCCCCTTCACGCACGGTCAGTCGGGCGCAGGAAAAAACACTCCCGATAATGAACGTTAATTGAAAAATATTGCCCCTTTGGGGTTTGCAGAGCGGTGAAGAATCCCGCAGCAATGCACGGAGTTAATCTCGCACGTTGTCGGGAATTTCCCGCTTTTGCATATTCAGAAAAGGAGGAGAGGAAAAAAAAAAAAAAAAAAAAGAAAATGGAGCGGATGAAGGAGGGGAACGCGCCCGCGTCCCTTGCCCCGTTTCCCGCGCTTTTATCATTGTCTGCTGCCACTTAAGTGGACACTTGTGGCAAAGGACGAGAAGGATCGTAAATAAGTGACGGTAGGGGGGGAAGGGGATGCGGAACATCCATTGCGACAACTCCTCAAATTACCTCCCGCCATTTTTCTTTCGTGGAAACAGACAGTCTGCTGCTCTTTCTCCCGGAAGTCCTTTCTTTTTTTTTCCCCCCCCCTCTTTGCTCGAAATTGAGGGAAAAGGCGCGTGAAACACCTAAGATCGGTCTCCCGTCACGAGTAACCTCGCGATTTGCGAAAACCGAAGCCTGCACATTTGCCGTGTATCGATGTTTGCGATAATGAATTGATTCCTTTTTGTACATAAACGTGTTCAAACGCCTGAGGCCGTAAAGGGAATCCATCCCTGTGGATTTCCTTTTTTTCTCTCTGTTTTAAAAGTTCAGATTTTCCAATCCGTAAAAAGGATTTTGTCTCCCCGACTGCGTCGGCTCCCGTATCAAATGTTTCGTTCTTATTTACATTGGTTCGGGTCCGCTCCGAAGGGTCCCTCGCACGATTGCCGAAGGGCCTCCTCTCCCGATGGGGTGACTTTATATTTGCACAATGTGTTTCGGCAGTAAATTACGCCGAAAATAGGAGAAAAAAAGGGTTAAATATAAAATTTGGATCTTCCTGGATGGGGTTGAAAGAAAAAACTTGGAAATTTTCGAAGTCTGCGTTAATTTTCATCCAATGCGGAAAATCCGTTTTCTGATGATTTCGATGCTCCCGCTCCAGACGGCGAATCCTCCGTCTTCGGGATCGCGTCGAATTATCTGTCGGAGAAGGAGGCAGTCATAAAGAAAAGTCTTCGGGCTCGTATCTTGGAAGTTCAAACTTTTCCAACATGGAAAATGCCTGGCATCTACCTGTCTGTCACGAAGGAAAAAAAAAAGAAAAAAGAAGCCCTGGGAGAATAAAAGACTTTCTCGCGATAAACTTGTATCTATTTAGACAAGTTTCCGGAAAAGTTTACCGGGAGATTTTCTTCCCGTTTTAAATATTCTTTTTTACTCCATTCGCGCCCGGGAAAAAAAAAATTCCTCTCCCAACCCTCTTCCCCCCCGGGAGGGGGGCGCGTTTTTGGATCGGGAATTTTTGCGGAATTTCGGTAGCATTTTGAATAGTAAGCGGAAAGGAAAAACTTTTTTTTTTCTCTTTCCGATGGCGAGGCGGGGGATGAAAACTTCTCTTCCCTCGCTCGAGTTTTTCTCCCGCGGACTCTGCGGAAAATCATCGGGAGCAATAACGAGTTTTTTCTCCTCGGGATGGCGCCGGGGGAGATGAATCAGACGGTGGTGGGATTCGTGAGGTTCGGTTTCGTGTCCGCCGACAGCCGAATGCGTGACTTCGCTTTTCCCGGGAAACCCATTGGAGAGCGCACGACAATTTAATTTGCTCCGACGACAATCGGCGTCCTGCTCCGTAAAGGTGGTGGGAAAGAAATTCGGGGGGGGGGTCAAAGGGTTTTTCCGGGATAAGTGAAGGAAATCGGAAGAAGACGCATCTCGGAAATGCTCCCTGCACGAACTTCGGTCAGCCGAGGAATACGCTTCAGATTGGATTTCCTCTCGCCGGGAAACCTTTCCTTTCGAGCCTGAGCCGTTCACGCGATCGCGTTCCGGCGCCGCAGAACGGGGCGGGAGAACAAAAATCCGTCGGCTCCCCGGTTACATCAAACATTTTTTTTTCTTCCTTTCGAATGCCCGGGTGCGAACGATTCCGCCTTCGGATCTGGTTGAAAGGAAGGTTCCCGACTTTTTGAGTCGATCCCGTGCCGCCCGGGGGGAGAGAGGAAAAAAGTCACCCGAAACGTCCCAATTTGAGTAAGCCTTTGTCCGCAGGAAGAGGAAGGAAAGCGAGCTGAGGATTTCGGTGGGCTCCTCAGGAGCCGCAATTTGCATGCCGAATAAGGGTCAAAAACGGATCCGAAGCTATCCCGGAAAAAAGAAAACAATTCTCTTTTGATGTTTTCCAACCTTCCAACTCCCGACCTTCCCCCGTTCCTGCAGGAAACTAATTTCAAAAGAAATCCAGAAGCTGGAAAAACGTTTTTTTCGCGGGTTTCTTCTTCTTTTTTCAAATACCGGAAAACGTTTTTATCTCGTTCCCTGCAGCGAGTCGAGCAGACTAACTTGAGGAAGATTTTCCGGTTTGGTAATGTGCCGGTTTGTATCTTCCACGGTGTCCCGCATAACGAGATAACGGTTAAGCTCATTGTTATTCCGGTTTCCCGGCCGTTTCCGGGAGTTTCCCATCGGGTCTATTACCGAAAAATTTGTTTAAGGTTTATTATTATTTAACCGGGTTCAGCCCGGTGATTTTCCTCCCTTCTTTGTTGATTGGGTAATTAGATTAGTTGTGCAAATTCTTATTCAAGAGGATGTTAAAACTTTACTGTCGTTTTGCTGCCGTTCCGGATTTCCTGCCCCGCCTTTTTGCGACTCGATTTTGATTGCTTCTGCCCGGAAAATTCACCTGGGTGAGGTCCGCGTCGAAGCCAGTCGGTAGGTGTAAGGCTTCGACATTGCCTGGTATTTTGCGGTATCTCTTTTCATGCGTTTCGACCTCTTCCAGCCGGAGATGGGGGGGGGGGGGGAAGAAAAGAAAAACCCTCCGCGGTGACAGTCGATAGCACGTCTTTTATCAGGAAACTTGGGTAAATTTCGGTTTCTTTTTATTTTCATTTTCCAGCGGGGAAAGGAAGAAAATCCAAAAGTAAATTCCACGATTTCTACGATAGGAGACGACCTTTCCGAGCAATTTTCCCCATCAAATGCCACCAGACTGCCTGAATTGAAGAAGGAAAAGGGATTGTCGGGATTGTCAAGAAAGGAACAAATGTCTCCTTCTTTCTTTTCTTTTTTCCTCTTCCTGTTGGCAATCTTTGCGTAAACGTATTAAATCCCTTTCCATAGAAAATATCTGAAATTCCTTCGGGAACATTGCGCATTCGGGTCTTCGAGAAACGTTCGATGATACAGCGAGGGCAGAAAAGGGACATTTTTGGTTGAACGAGTAAGTCCTTTGGAATTTTCTTATTATGCAGATCGGGGGGGGGGGGGGCCGGAAATAAAAAACAGTCGAAAAATCTCGCACCTATTCGACCGGGGGACAAATCCATCTTCCTGCTCGTCAAATCTGTTATCGATATTCGAAAAGACAAAATTTTATCCGCAAATTTCCCGCTTGCACCTTAGATCTCGGTAAATTTTTTATTTCCACCGCAGAAATCCGCGGAATTCCCCCCGAGATTGATTTGCCTTCGTTTTCGTCCGGCGAATGCATTCACTGAACTCTTTCCTTTGTTCTGTCCGTCAATGAATCTCCACGCTGTGATCGCAGCAATACGTTTGCTTTTTCATCCTTCTGCTGCCTCTCATTCATTGTTTCAAAAACTTGTCCCGGTTTCGTCTCGACCAACAACTCGCATCAGATTCGGCGATTTTGCTTTGCTTTCCGCGCCCTCCTTTGCCGCCGTTTTACCTTCCTCCGCCTGATTTCGGTCACGCTTCCGTTTTCCTTTCAGTCTTCCACCCCCGTTTTCAGTCCGATAACATTCATCACGTTGCAAGTCTGCAGTGAATTTCATCGGCAACCGGAAACCTTCCAAATCCATTTCCCGGATTTAGCCATGTTTCGAAGTGGATTAAATTTCGGTCTTTGTTGTGTACAGATTTTGGTATCATTCCCCTTATCCGGCTTTCCCTTTGCCCTTCGCAGATCCAAAAATAACCGCATTTGAATTTTTTCATTTGCTATCGTCGTGGGGCGCCACTCGAAATCTGTCATCTTTCACATTTTTCAATGAATAATGAGAAAATGGTGTAGCGAAGGAAAACGGTGCCCGAAGCATTTGGCCAGAATCAAAATTTTTCAAGTGTCCACAGGAAAATCTTAAGTGTGATGATTTGAGGCTACGCCTTCTGGATTCCGAGAAAAAGATCAAAATATTTACATAAAATTCCTGGAAGAAACATCATCGTCGATTTAAAAAAAGGCAAAATTCTAAGAATTTTTTATAAATATTGACAGAAAATTCCTGGAATTTAGCTCCGCAGAGGGTCGACATTTCAAGGTGGAATTGTTACATGCGCTTTTGCATGTCGCTCTTGTTCGATTTTCGAAGATGAACACAACAAAAGAGGACGAAGAGCTTTTGCCGGAATTCGGGGCTGGCACACGAATAAGTGAACAAATCAAAATGATTAGCTCTCGAGGCAAATTTCAGTTCGAGGTACAGAATGCGGTGACACCGAAAACGAGAAAGTGGAAAATTCTTGAGATTTACTTTTTGTCCCGGTAAAGTGGTTAACCGAGAAGTTATCTTTGGAGAAAAGTCACTTTGAATTGGATGAAGTTATTAATAACATCCAAAGTGAATGGGAAATCTTAAGGAAGTTTCGTTTTTAATGGGTTAACCGAATGTTTTCCCGGGTTTCGCACGCCATTTTCTCTTTGATTTTAAAGAAAGAGGGAAAAGGAAAAAAAAAAAAAAGTTGGATTTGCATTGCCACGCAGGCCTCCCGTTCTCCGTCCTCGGTTTGCTGGGATTTCCCACCACGAAATTTTCAGCGCCGAAATTTTCGCCAGTTTGAAATTTCGGCTCTTGCGGAATATGCGAAAGCAAACTTTCCGAAAGTGAAGGGGGAAAAGTGCGGTTTTAACGATTGGTCCAAGGAGTGGAAGTCACAAATCACACTCCGAAAACGGGAGATGAAATATCAAGGAATTCTTTTTCCAACCGTTAACGATGGAAAATCTCATTGGGAAGTCTCATTTCTTTTAATGGCTTAATGCAAACGAGAGAATCTTTTCTCCTTCCTTTGGCATCGCGCATCTCTGCAGGGCAGAAAATTCAAAGCGGCAGGAATTGAGATACGGCTGATAAAGTATGCCATAATTTTTTTTTTTTTAAGAGAATTAGAAGAATAAGTGTACGAGATTAAATGAATGAATGCCGGGTGCGAGGCATTTTTGTAAGAGGAAAACTCCAACGTGAAAAATGTAATGACATTATCCAGTACCGACAGGAGGCTCTGTCGGACATCGAGAACGTCGAAAACCTACGGTCGGGGCAGGGATAATTTTCAAAATGGATTCAGGTTTTTGCTCGTTAGAGCTCAATTTTTCCTTCCCGGGTGCTTTTCCGATCAATCGGAGTCGCCTCCAGCGGCTTTTCTGCATCTTTATCATTTCGCCTGCATCCAGTCCTCTGCGTGGGCAAACACCGGACCGAAGTGAATTACAAAATCGAAAGGAAATTATTTTAATATCGGGTCGCAGCATGGTTAATATCGGATCCTTCTTCGGCGAAATTCATCTTCGGAGTCGGGAGAAACAGTTTTCCTATGCAAAGAGACCTCCGGGAGGGTACGATCCAAAAACATTCCGGAAATGCGGATCCGCGCCAATCACCATACCAAATGACTACCGCAACGGTAATTGCCCAACTATGGTGTAAGACCGCTGGAGAAAATCGAATATGGAAAGCCTTGGGAAGAGGGTGGGCGACCAAAAATTTTTTCCACTTCTCCTGCAGCCGAAATCGCAAATATTTTTTTTTTTCTTTTTTGCCGCAACAAAGTGGAATCTCTTCTTTGATATTTCGATTTCGATTCCGAAACTGGAATTGACGGAAGAAAGAATCGCAGAAACAAAGTAAACATAGCAAGATTGAAGGAAAAACTGAAAAGTCGTTTTCCGATGTGGGATCCATCATCAATTTCCGAAGCAGATTCTTCGTTTGTTTCCCATTTTCTTGCTTCCCCTTCGATGCGTGCGCCTGGGAAGGTAAATTTTTTTCGCGACAACGGGAAAAATGTCGATTGGCGCACATTTTCAAACCTGCGACGCTTCTCCCGCGCAGACCAAGTTAAGAAGCGGAGACGCCCATGGATAACGCCGGAAACGAGCGTCAGCGATTCCTTTCTTTGTCAGCCACCCCATCCTCGCGAAGCGATTGCACCAGCCAGTCCGGGGATGATTTCCCAGTTACCCGGCATCGGATCCCATCGGCATCTTCATTACTCATTTCCTAACAACCGGTAATTAATCTTGTTCCAATTAAACGTTATGTCGGTCCAGATCCCGAAGTCTCGAATCTGTCAGGCCTGGATGCAGGCGAGCGATTTTCTCGCATCGACTCCGATTCAGGTTCCGCATCCAACTCCAGGTACACCCGCAGGATCGAGCATCGGCGGATGTGAAGGCGAATGAAAAATCGCCGCTCGATATTTCGATCGAACGGCCATTACCGCGCAGGAAAAAAAAAAAAAGTTTTCTCCGAGTTTTCAATTTGAAGCGCGGCAAATGCGTGCAAAGCTTCCGCCAAAAGTATAATTTGAGCTTATTTTGCAGCAAAAGAAATGGAAAATGGCGAATTATTAAAAAAAAAAAAAAATCGGGGAACTCGCATCGGGGAAAAAAAATCCCCGGGTAATCGGGGAAATTCATTTTCTTTTACCGTTTCTGCATGCGGTCCCTGCCCGTTGGGAAATTACTTGTGCATATATTGACGTGGAAATAGAAATTTATTTTCAAGGCCGTAAAAAAGAAAAAAAAAACAAAACTTACGGAAATCATTAAAAACGGAAAATCAACTTCGTTTTTTTTATGTCGTCTGCTGGAATAAAATTTATAGGACCGGGAAATTTTGTTTTTTTTTTTTTTTTTTTTTTTATTATTTTCACCAAGAGCTTCGGTGCCGCCACTTCCGTCGCTAATTGGGAAATATCTCGGTAATGTAAATCGGGGCCGAATCGCGGCCATCTTGATTTCTCCGACGGCTCCCGGGTGACATTGCGATTGGCCCCACTGGTCGATCGCGTCGGCGCCGCCAACCTTATTCGAATTTGCGGTCGGCGAAAACTTATCGGAAATCGCTTTTTTTTTTTTTTCTCTCTCTCTCTTTTTTTGTTTTCAAACACGGAAAATTGGAAAATTTCCCGCGGAGGAGCCAAGGAAAGGGGGAAAACTCGCAAAATGCCACAAATTGGAATAAAAATCTTCGGCAATAAGTCGCGAATGATAAAAAATGACCCCGCATTATTTTCAATTTAATTTCCGCCGTTTTTTTTTTAAAATTTGACTCCCCGTGCAGGGTATAATGACACGAGGAAAAAAAAAAGTGCTTTGCAGCTCTCCGGGAAGCAATGAATCTCCTTTTTCCCGCTAATGAGATGTGTATTTAATTTAATTGAAACAACGGTTCCTCCTTCGGTGATTTATTCCCCTGGAAGTTTATTCCCCGGTTTTTCCGTCTTTAAAAAAAAAAAAAAGGCGGGCGGGGGAAACAGGTTCATTAAAAATAAAACTATTTTTTTTTTCCGTGCGTGTTGCGCGTGCTCCAGAATTCGGCAGGAAAAAAACGGCGGTGCCTGGTGTCCGAAGGCGCAGATCAGCAGCGAAATCCGCGAGTACCTGGAGGTCGATCTCGTGCGGAATCACTTGATAACGTGGACGGAGACTCAGGGAAGGTTCGGCAACGGCCAGGGGCAGGAATACACGGAGTCTTTTCTGGTGGAGTACTGGAGGAGCTCCCTGGATAAGTGGGTCATTTACAAAGACGCAAAGCAGAGACAGGTAGGTCGCACGAAGCCGCCCTCCTCGGAGGGTGGAAAACGAACTCCCGGAACCCCGGAACGAAATTCTTCCCTTTCTTTGTATTAACGTTCCTTAAAATCCACGCTAATGTAATTTGTCATCAACAGCGAAAATTTGCTAATTTCGTCGCTGAGCGGAACCTTTCTAAAAGCCGGGAAAAGTTCCGGGCAGTCCCGAACCTCGAAGCGATCCTAAAGGATTCCTTCGACGGCCTTTCCCCGAAAGGCTTCGTTCATCTCGTTATTTTCGTTAAATAACCTTTTTTATTTTGCCATCAAGGAGCTCTCCGCCGCCCTCCGCATTCCCCGGGGCTCCCGGAAGCGGAAACCGAAAAAAAGTGGAATTTGATTCCCGGCCAGAATGAAAAAGAAATTTCGGAGTTCCCAGGTAATGCCCCCGGCAGCAATTAGCAGTGTTTTAATAAATACAATAACGAACGGCGAAAGGCATTTAATTAAAACATATTTCCATCTGGAGAGTCGAATTATATTTTTAATCTGGAAGACGCCGGGGGAAGGGTCAAGGAAAAGAAATTCTGCGGGCGTTTTCCGTCTGCCCGGGAATATTCGGCGCTGCAGAGATGAAAGGGAGAAAAGCGCCGAGGGAAGCTACGGCCGTGTGCCAGATGCAGGGCTGCCGGCATAAGGGATGCCATGGGGAAAGGACGTTTCGCTCTCTCCCACGACTTTCAATAGCGGAAATTTCCGACGTTTCATATTTTCCTTCGCCCGCACTCTTTCCCGAACATTTCGAAACGTTTTCCTCCGGTGCTTGTTATGTTTTCGAGTTCCCCGGCCGTTCGTTTATTTTATCTTCTCCTTCAAGACGAGGGCGGCTTCTTTGTCCTTCCCCGGGTGCGCCTTCCGCCACCGACACTCGCGGGGCAAAACTTCTCCGGACCCATCCCATTCAGCCGCGTGCGAATGCCTTTGACCGCGTCCCGATGTGCACGCATCTTTCCCCCCCCCCCCGAGCCGCGACGCTTGACCCGTCTGCGCCAGAAATAAAATTTCCCCGCGGAAAATTCGCGCACCCCGACTCGGTGTCCGCGTACGGCCGGAATTTCGCGGACGGTCGGATAACTCTGGTGCCACGTAAAGCTCGTGTCTTCTCGTCCCTCGGCTTGATTTCATTATTCATGAAATCCTTCGCTCCCGACCTCTTCTTTTGATGTTTGTCCCTGTAATTTGTCGCAGCCGTTCATTTTTACCATTCCAGTCCGACAGCGAGCTTACCCGGTCTTCCAGGTGACGTCTGAGGATGCAATTTTGAAGAAGCGCGACAAAATTTCCCCCTCTTCCCTCTCCGAATTAATTCAAACCGTCATTTTCGACGTCACCCGGAGAACTTCGTCCGCAACTTTGAAAATGCTTAATTACTTTATTTCTGACGGTTTGCCGCGCTATTATAATTCGCATCGCGATTTAGATTATTACACCCTGAAAACGGAATTAAAATATCTGCGAAGAGCTGCGAGCGGTGAGAGGACGCCAAGAATTCGATCCGAAATCCCTTGGGACGTAGCGGGATTCGCCGATCCGGACGATTCGGTTAATTTTTGGAAAAATTGCCCCGCAGACACCTCGTTCTGCCCCTGTGCACCTCCTCGATCCAAGTTGACGAGTTAATTGAAGTGTAATCAGACAAATGATCGGGGCTCCCGTTCGCCCGAAAGCGTCTGCATCCGGAAGGAAAGTTTCCCCATTTGATGCGAATGGATGCGGAGCACAACCTGGAATGTAATTACGTTTTGCATTAAATTTTCCCGTTTGTCATTTAATTTCCCTCCAGATCCCTTTACGTCGTTCATTTTTTTTTTTTTCGCCTTCCGCTGTTTCCCACCCCGTCCGATTGCCCGGACGCGAGGATTAATATTTCCCTGCCGTTTCCAGATACTCAAAGGCAACAGCAATACTTATCTGGTGGTACGACAGGAGCTGGAGCTTCCGTTTGTGGCGAGCAAAGTTCGGTTCATACCGTATAGCGAGCATCCCAGGACTGTCTGCATGAGGGTGGAGATATACGGTTGCACCTGGGAACGTGAGTACCTTTTTTTTTAAGCTTCTCATCTCGAAACCCGTGACGGGTTGAAAAAAGAAACCGAGTCGGGCCTTTATCGCTGCAGTCGAGGTTTGCCGAGAGTTAGCTGAAAATATGGAGATCGAAATTGGAACTGCGAAATATCCAAGGAAGTAAACGATGTTTACATTTAATTAGCAGTAAGATTGTGAGGCAGAAGATTTTTCCCTTTTAATTTTATCGAGCTGAAAGTTTGCCTTCGGGGATAGTTTTCCGGGAGTAAAAAGGAACTTCCTTCAGAGACCGAACTTCGGCCTCGTCATTTACGAGGTACCCGGCTTCAGGTACCCCTGCATTTCATTCCGCGAGAATTGCGGCGCTAAGCAAAACCCGAGATGATTTATTCCGGGGAGGTTTCGGGAAATATTCATGAAGCGAGCGCTGCTCCAGCCGGCGACCCGATTTCGGAGCGGAAAATGCCCCTGCGCTTTATTCGAAAGCCGTTCGGGGCAGTGCCGGCAAGCGTAGCTCGAGGCGCCGCCATGTCCCTGTAAAATTTTAAGGTCGCTCGATTTCGATGCCTCCCCCGCAACGCGAAAACCGACGGAGCGATCCGAATTTCAGAGTCACCGTTAATGCAGCGGAAAAGGAACTTTTTCGTTCGTCAACAGCAAGGAAGAAGCCTCTGAGCGAGAATTAAAGTGAAATCTAAAAATTTCTGCTCCGCAATTCAGTCCGAAGCTTTCCTTCAAGGTGAAAGTGCCATAATTAAGAAATAAAAGGATTGATTCGCTTTTTCACCGGCAGAGGCGTTGATCGCGCTCTCCTTCCACGATTCGGAGATTCGTTCGTAAAAAAAGAATTATTGTGTGGGAAGTGCTGCCAACCGTTTTGCGTCAGATTTAATTTCGTTTATTTTTTTTACATTAATGTTTACAAATGTATCGGATAATCCCCGGTATGGTCACGCCGGGAGAAAGGTGAAATAAGCCAAGAATTATGAGTTTTGCCGTTAATCGTTTGTTTACGTCGAAATTTTTATTTTGCTTTTCGACTCTTCTTTCTTCCCTTTTTTTTGTTTTACGCAACTGAATTTATCTAATCCCCCTGATCGCGTATTCAGAATTATATTTCGAACCCGAGTTTGGCTCAATAAGTTCTGCGGGAAAAACGGAAATGTCGCGGGATGCGTCCGGTCGAGATCGAGCGTCGGGAACGCGTCAGAACCTCCAAGAATCGCACTTTTAACGCGTCCAACTTGGAGTGGTAAAAAGGAGCGGGCAAATTGCACCTTCGTCGGATGGAAAAACAAGCCAGGTCTCTCTTCTCCCGGGATTCGCCAGCCCGTACACCTTCTTCGCTTTCGATTTTCGTTTACTGGCGTCAGTGGTTGAGCCGATTTCGGATTTGTTCGCAATTTTCGCTTCACTTTGCCCGAAATTTTCCATCCGATCGGAAGGATGAGATGGACGCGTTCGATTCTGGTCCGCGAGAAATCCGTTATCGCGGGCGCCGCCCTTACCCCAAAAGGCAAGCTAAAAAAATTTTCTTCTTTCGTCCCTTTCCCTCCATCCCTTGCTTTTCGAAGCGGTTGAAATATAATAAAAGTCGCTGAATTACAATCTAAGTTCGCATCTCAAGTCACGTATCAAAATAATCATCCTTCTCAGTTTCGTCTTTCGGCGTTTTTCCGCGTTCAGTCTTCCCCGAAGATTTTTATCGTTTCAATCCTGTCTTTTGCGACCCCCGAACTTCCCTCCGCTCCTCGCTTCATTAGTCGCTGCCAACCCCTTTAAGGAAAAAAAAAAAAAAAAGGAGCACTCGAATCGACGGAGCGGCTTCCGGGGGAGGAACTCAAGCGAATCAGTTTTCGGCGCGGATCCCGCGGTTTTCCGGGGGGCGGCGAACAAAATTCCCGTCCCGGTTTTCTCACACGGAAAATGCTCGCTTTCCGGTCGATCGGTCCGATTGGCCGTGGATCGCGAAAAACCGAAAAAGGTTGGAAAGCGACGTCCTCGGATAGGAAAACGCGTCGAAGGGCCGCCTAGGGACACCCTTCGAAATGGGGAGGGAAGGCCCCGTTTCGGGGGCACTTCCGTCCATCGTTCGCGGACCGCGTTCCCGGGGGACTCATCGCCGGGCAGATTATTCTCCTTCCTTGCAAAAACCCAAAGAGACCTGGTTAGATAAAATTTTTATTACTTACACGCATCTATATATATATTTCCTGCATAAATAAAGATAATCTGTGATGGGACTTAATCTTTTTAAAAGCTCATCAAATCCTTATTCGGATTTAATAAATGCTCGTTCGTAAGCGGTTTCAGCTCTTTATCTTTTTCCAACTGCTCTTCCACTTTTTTCTCCTCTCTGCCTGGGCCCTCTCAGGGCCCTTTTTGCCCGGTTTTTATTTTTGAAGTCAGCTTTAAATGTAATACTGATCCCCGGTCTAGTTGAAAGTCATTAACAAAAAAAAAAAAAGTTTTTTAAGCTTTTGCTCATTCGTTCGTTAATGTTTTTTAATGGATTATAAAAAGCCTTTGGAAGGGTTGCCGAGGACGGGCGGGGGTTAAAATGGATTCTTCGAGTTCGGAGTAATAGAGCATTTAAGCCCCCGGGTTTTCGGGTTTAGGTTCGAATGTTCTCCGGCATTTTCAACTTGCCCGTGCTGCCCCTTTCGTTTCGCGGCACTGCCTCCTACCCCGGCACGGCACGGCCTCCACAGAATCGCCGCAGTCTATCGGAACCGGAGGTGGACGATCGAAGGTATCAAAGTTATAACGTTCAAATTCGATTTCGCGCGACAAAATTAATTTATTAGGGAAAATCGTGCAATTGGGACCGGGATTCGCGAAAGCTTTTTTAATGGACGCTCGCCGAGGATCCAAAATTGATTTACCCTTCTCCCGGGCCCGAAAAAGAAGAAAAAAGGGGACCGCGGCATCGTCAGACATGACCCAACCACTGCGACCGGGAGTGCTCGTTCAGCAACGGACGCATCGCTGAGCCATTGAACGGGGTCGAAAACCGTTTGGAGCTGTTGAAAAATTTCATTACAAGATTTGCGATGAGACAGAATTTCCCCGAGCTTCCAGCCCCTAACTATGTTTACACCCAAAAAAGGGATGAAAACTCGTGTAAATAACCAAAATGAAGGGTGAAATGGCGCAAGGAGAGTGAATTCCAGTACTGAATAACAACCGGAGGACGAAATCGGATTATGTCAGCTAAAAGCTTCTTAACTTGACGATAAACCGTATGGTTCTACTTAAAGTAAAACAGAGGAAGCGGTCCCGGAAAAAAAAATTTTTTTTTTTCTGAAGAACGACTTCTTCGCCGGATTCGGAAAGGAAAATGCACGGGATTAGCCGCCACGGCAGCATTTTTCCTGCGGACGACGCGGCACGTTTTGAGGAATATGCATGGACGATCCGGCTGCGGGTGGCCGGGGAGGTTCCCGGGGGAACCTTTTTTTTTTTTTCAGCGAATCGATCTTCCCGGTGCGGGAAACGCTTCCTTCGCTTAAACATGCACCGAGGCCTCAGCCGTCGGGCACTCTCGAAACTGCTGTCTCAGCACTTGCTCCTCGTGTGACACAAATACGTCGAGCAAAAGTCAGTTTCATCGGGTAATTCAATTCATTTTTTCCCTTTTTCTTCATTCGGACCGAAAAAAAAAAGAGGAAAAAGCTTCTTCCAGAAAGGCCGGAAGGCTCTTTTTTCCGGAAGAGAAAAGCGGGAGGAGTAAGAGAAGAAAAAAGGGCTGATTTCATCAAAATCGCGTTCCTTTCGAGGAGCTCCCTCATTGTGTGCTCTGCACTTGAAAATGACTTAATCGAAGCTTTGAATGCAATTACAAATGGTTCGAGTGCTTATTTGGACTATTACGTAGCTCGAATTCCGCCCCGATTTTTCTTCGCAGTTTCCCCAATCCGGAGCCTCTCGGAAAATTGCCCCGGGATTCCCCGGAGAGAAAAATTTCCTCGCCAGGAGCCGGGCTTTCCGAGGGGGCGGCGGTTCGTGACCGAACCCCGCGGACGAGGGATGGCGAGGGAGGTGGTGACCGACGACCGAAAACCGTCGCAGAGCGGAAATTACGAACTATTAAAGGAGCCGATGTCCGGATTTAATATACTGGTAAAGTTTCCTCGGACACGCCGCGGAAGGGAATGCGAAAGCGGGAAACTTTATGGAGCAACGTCGGCGGGAAACTCCGCCGGAAAAGCCGTTCGAGGTGCGGAAAACAAAAAAACGCAGCTCATGCCCGATATTTTCGAAGGAAAATTTTCAATCGGTTCCATTTTCATCCCGAGACCGTCGGGGGGGAGTTTTCTCATCTGGAGAATTTTTTTTTTCTCCCGCTTCTCTCCATTTCATTCTCCAAACACTTTATTAAATCGACAGGATGACTGGAATTACTAATAAACCAAAGCGTCCAAAGTAAGTTTACAAATTTAATTTCGCAACGGGATTCTTATGCTTTCCAAAGGGAAAATTTAAACTAATTTCGCTTATTAAATATGCGTTAATAATAATAATAATAATAATAATAAAAAAGTTTTTTTCAGAACAATCCCAGATTGGCAGCTATGCTCCGTTCCACGCCTCGCTTTTAACGAATCTTTTGTTGCAGATCCCCGGGAGAAGAATGCTCTTAAACTTGGAATAATTAGAAGAAAATTTATTAATTTTCCAGTTTTCCATTTTCCGCCCCCACCTTGTCCGGAGACGGAGTTTGGACGTCTCGGGACGATTCCCAAGGCGGCTCGACGCGGCGACGGAAATTCGCGGTTCGGAATCAGGCCCCGGAACATTCGACGGTTTCCGGAAAAAATTTCCCCGAGAGATTTTCCCGTAAAATTCGTTTTCGTTGCAGAAAACGTGGTCAGCTACACGGCCCCGAGGGCGGAGAGCCACGGCCCGGATAGAAAATTGGAGGATTTGAGCTACGACGGAACTGTCGAAGACGGGATCATGAGAGGTGGATTGGGTCAGCTCGTTGATGGCCTCTTTGGGGATGACGTTTTCAATCCCGAACATAATGGAGTCGAAGGTAAAGTACTCGCTTGCCTTCCGCGCCGGGGAAGAATGCGGGGGGATCTCCTCCGAGTCGAATCCGGCAAAACCGGATGAGATTCTCCGGGAGACGCCGTCGGTCAGCGGGAGGGAAGGGAACAAGCACTTCCCGGCTCTCTGCCGGGTGCTTGATGGAGCGGGGAGACGAGCGCCGTGTCGGATCCTTCGGCGGAAGGAGGCGTCTATCATGCGGGGCGTCTCGGAGACGCTCGGAGGGAGTGCATCCGAAAGGACAGTCAAGATCCGATTTTCCTCCCCCGAGCTTTCCTTTCCACGTCGATTTCTGGCGGTGACCCGCGAGCTTAAACGCTCGAATAACGCAATTTTCATACGAAATCGAACGCGATCGCCCTCCCGGTCGAATCTTCGAGCGATGCAGCTACATCGGAATAGGAGACAGCCGTTAATATTTTTTAAATTCATTTTCCTCTTTTTTTAATACCGCCGGAAACGGAAAGCTCGCAGCAGTATCGGACGGCAGAAAGAAAATCTGTCGCTTTTTGGGGGGAAATTGAGCTTCGTGCGAAATTTTAATTCTGGTTGAAAAAAATAAAATAATAAAAAGGGAAAACCGCGTCTGAGTCCTAAATCAACGATGGGGGCCCCCTCTCCCGTTTGATTTCAGCGTTCGGGTTTAAGTGGGCCCCCGGATATTCCGGGCTCTTTTTTGTCCAGATTTTCGTTTTGTTTACCATCCGGGATGCCGCAGCAATAAATCCATCAGCTCTAGATTTGAGCTCTCAGAAGGTTTAATTAAAAGGCCTTTTTTGTGTGGAAAAAGAAAAAGGGCGGTAATTCACTTGTCATCTGGAAAGCACGTAAACCTTTTTTTTTTTTTTTTTGGAATGTTGCAAATCTTGGAGGCGCTCGTTCGAACGTGAAAACAAACGCGTTTTGGGAAGGAATCAAGCCCGGGCGCCCGATCCAGATATTTATATGTAGATATGCGTACACATTGTACACGTACCACACGCGCCGACGGGGGAAACGATCCCCAGCGGTTTTTTTCATCCCTCGGCAAGAGATGAATCCCCTGTCATGCTCCTGCGGGAAACCTTTTCCCGATGGTGTTTACCTTCCGACTTACAAAAACCCGAATGCCCCTGGAAGCCTTATTTCAGGTGATTTGGCAAATATTTGCCGAATGGAATTGTTTTCCAAGGGGGAGGGCGGCTTTGGAAGTGAAAAAAAAAAAATAAAAAAATAAAAATAAAAATTAGAAGTCAAAACATTCTGTATCGAAATTTTCCGATTTTTTCCCTTCCTCAGGAACGCGGTGGGTCGGCTGGATGAACGAGTCTCTCTCTGGTCAACCGTTGGAAATTACCTTCGAATTCGATGGACCGAAAGAGTTTTCTTCCGTTCACGTTCACGTTAATAACATGTTCACCCGAAGCGTTCAGGTAAGCTAAGATAACTGCTGACTCCCTCGTTCCTCCCGGGTTCTCGATCAGAGGAATGCACAAGCGCGAAAGGAGGAATCGGAGTGATTTTTTCCATTCCGTTCGGGAGACGGAGCGGGAAGGGATCCGAATTTCGGGTAATTGTCGCAATTCCGCGGCGCACATGCGGACGGAAAAAACGCTGCGGAGAGAGCCACGGGGCGGCAGCCGGAAATTCAGTATCCAATTATTCCGAGCAAATAAACTTTTCCGCCCTCGGCAAACATTAGTGCGATGCCAATTAGTGCGTCATTTTATAATGACTTGTTGAAACGGGGATGAAGTGCTCGGAAAGAGCCCCAATCCGCCTCTGGAGTACGCCAAAGAACTAACCCCGGCGCACAACTGAGCCGTTCCCGCTTAACTTATTTGCTTTAAAAAAAAAAAAAAAAAGAAAGAAATATCGCGACTCCGCGTTTCCCCGGTTCGGAGTTGACATTTCCCCCGGCTGCGGGTCACGACCTATTGACCTTTGACCATTTCGTGCCAACCTCAAACGCCCATCGCGAAGATGACGTCGCGGACGCCGCGCTCGCGCCGCCAACCGTCGAATTCCACTTCCGATCGCGGGCTACCGTCAGCTCGTTTGCATCTGAGCGTCGCCCTTCGTTTGCGTCGCACTTTTGCGGCTCGACGGGACTGGAAGAAAGAAAAAAAATGCGTCCCGCTCGGTCCTCGGGGCTACAGCGGGCGGACGCGAAAGGCGCCCGGGTCGATCGGAAAAAATTTTTGGGGTGCGATTCCGAATGTTTCGGGAAAAGCGACGGCTTGAAAAAAAAAAAAAAAGATCGGGAACGTGCGATCAAAATCCACCGAAGTCATTTCAAATTCTCACGCAGCGAATTCGACGCCGAGAGCGCGACCGCCGAGACGTCGCAAGTGCGCCGGACTCAGGCGAGCAGGTTCCCGCACGCAATTTCCGTTTCCTCTTCTCCCGGCTGTCGCCGGAAGGATCGAATGCAGCACCGCCCGGCTCGAGTGAGGTGGAGGGCTGGCGAAAATGCCGAAGATTTTTTTTTTTTTTCTTTTTTTCTTTTCCAGATATGATTTCGATTCATTTGCCGGCAGAAGAAAATTATATTACTCCTGCATTTTCCGACTTTTACTTTGATCTCTCCTTTTCCAGCGAGTTGGGAAAAAAAAGTTCGCGTTTCAAAGACTCATCGGAACCCTTTCTCTCTCTCTCTCTCTGCCCGTCTCTCCCCGGAAAGGAAGGAAGGAAAGCATCGGCGGTTCGGAAGGTCCTCGTCCTTTTCCGATTACGAACTTCGACGGAAACGACGAAGCAACGTCGGTGGGCGTGGCCGAGGCGAAAGTGCATTGAGCCTTCGAAGATTAGAGGAAACCGGAAATTCATCATTTTCAATTCGAATAAGGAACTTCCTTCCTCACTGCCGACATGAATCGGTGGTTGAGGTTCGGGATGAAGTTATTTTGGGGAAAAATTTATTTTTCCCCGACGCTTCCTCCTCGCGCGATAGAATCCGGTGCCGCTGCCGAAGCTGTAAATAAAATTCTCAATAATGCCCGAGTCTTTCTTTTCTCGGTTGCTTTTCCTCCTTTTATCGGTTTCGGCCCCTCCGGCAGGCAGCGCCACAAACCGGAGACGAAGCCGCGCACGAAGAGCGGGTCGCCTCCCCTCGCCCGGCAATTTTCCGGGCGTCAAAAGCGCCGCGCGGAAAACTGCTGCGTAAAAGGGAGCGAAAAAAGTAAAAAACCGCTTCCGACTTCTCGCAGCCCGAAAAAGGTTCGTCCGGGAAAGCCGCGGATACTCGGCCGAAAAAGAAAGAAAGATGCGAGCTCCGGGGTTTGGCACCGAATGCGATGCAGGCCGAGGGGATGTGAAAATCCGAGATAACGGAAGGGTGCGGCCCACCCCTGCCCCGAAAAGGTATCGCTTTGCCTAATCATTTCGTGCTCGGTTTTTCCTCCCTTGTGGAAAAGCAAAATTTTCCGGAAAACTTAGCGGAACCTTACATCATTTTCTCGTCCGACTCCATTGGTTATATCGATAAATATTATTTCCAATAAAACGGGAAGGGCATGTAGAATCCTGATTGAAAAGGATCCGTTCTCCGTCTCTCTCGCTCTCCTGCTCCTCCTCGTCTTTTGTCTCTCTCTCCGCTTTTCTGGCTGAGGCATCCTGGAAAAGTTTCCCATTTCCAACTACTCTGGAAGCTTTTTTTTTTTTTTTTTCCCTCCCCGGGAACGAAAATCGTTTCTGAATAAGTAATGATATTTACGTTGCTCGAGAGTTATTTCGGATCCGGGATCTTGTTTATGAGAGGCAAAATGGTGGAAAGTTTCCTTTTTTTTTTCCCTCCCTTTCTCACCGCGGGTCGGGGTTCGGCGCAAAAGGAAGCAACCTCTCCGCACTCGGTCGGATCCGATGTCAAAGGCCCCGCGATTCGCATTACAAAAGCGGCAAAAAGAACCCGAAACCGTGTAAAATCGCGACGGCGGAGAACGAATGCCTCGGATTCTGGAGCCACGGTAACTGGGATTTTTTCTTTTTGACACGTTTCAGGCATTCTCATCGGCCGTGGTCTACTTCAGCCTGGACGGCGAGAGGTACCAGTCCATCCCCGTGAGGGCGAGCGTCAAGCCGGACCTGACGAGGGAATCCGCGAGGAACATCACGATCCCGCTCCACGACCGCGTGGGAAGGTTCGTTCGTCTCCAGCTCGCTTTCGGCGCCCGCTGGCTCCTCCTAAGCGAGGTCTCCTTCGATTCTGGTAGGTTCTCTTTCTGCACGCCCGGAAGTTCTCGCATCGCTTCCGTTTTAAATGTCGACCGCTTAATTTCCAGACGCTTTCCCCGGGGGCGAATCCCTTTTCGAAGTCGGAGGGTTCGCGGCGATCCAGCGACCGGCGAAAGGCGTCGCATCTCCATCTCGGGGAGGGAGCTCGAAATTTAAGCGCGGGTCGCTTTTGAAACGCAAAACAGAAACGGTTGCGGAAATCGAAAAGCCATTTCTCGAATTTCGAAATCCTTTGCTTCCAAAATGAAGAAATCCCGGGGAAGGAAAAAAAAAAAAAATCTTCTCCGCGGGGATATTAAAAAGATTTCCAGCTGGAGATTAACATTTTTAATATTAAAAAAAAAAAAAAAAAAAAAAAAAAACTTTGCAGTTACGAAGAAAAATTCTTCTCCAGAAGCATCTGACATTTCGCAAAATCGCGTTTTCGTGCCTTTTTTCGCTCTTAGTTTCTCGCCGGGGACGATGAACCTGCAGGTTGGGATTAAGCCGAAATTCTACGTTGCGAGAACGATCGCAGGAGTTTTATTGTGCCGGAAACACTTTTTGTGCTGCTGCTGCTGCTGCCTTTCCCCCCCCCCCCCCGAACGGCCACTTCGCCGCAGAGACCTGGCTGGAGATTAAATTATTCATTCTGTTTATGCCCGCCACGGATGTGGACAAATTAACGCAATTTATCATCTGCAATGCCTCCTCATTTCCATCTGCGATGTCTTTCTAATAACCCGAAACATCTCGGGGGGTATCTCGGAGGCCGAGAAATGCGGCGAACGTCCGGGAGGAAAATTTTTCCGTTGCCGCATGTACCTCTTCGATCATCCCCCCCCCCACCCGCC
>JAOWBB010009366.1:0-88287 GCA_028565995.1 Ricinus marginatus
TTTTTTTATCCTGCATAATTATTGCTGAACCTTGGTTTAAGAACTTCTTTCTTATATTATTATCCTATTTAGTATATAGGGAATTGGGCGGAGGAAGCGGCCGAGCCGCCGCACGACTGCGGTCACGCTTTCTTCGGTTGACTGATGCCACGACGGAAAGCGTCTCCGCGACCGAACCGATGCACGCGATCGCCCCGGAACTGCCCCGCTCCTGCCGCGCATAACATTTCGGACCGGGGATTTCCGGAGATGCGCCGCCGGTGGAGGGAGGACAAGAACTCGCCGCGCGCCGAACTCACGTCGTCGGCGAACCTAACCTGATAAGCGGAGATTAATCCGCTGCGATCCCCGGGGGAAGCTCCCAAAGAGGTCCGCAAGCGGAAGTCGTAATTTTAAATCGCTTCGGTTGTGCCATCGTCAGCATTTGACGCGGCTTTTCCGTTTGGGAAATGCCCCGCGGACGGTCTTCCGGCGTCGAATTCCGCTTCGATGTTCGGTTTTTCGGCGTCGCGCTGCAGGGGGCACGCCTCGCCGGAGCAGTCCCACTTCCAGGATCGAAGTGTCACTCGTCCGGCGTGCGAAATGAAAAGAATTTAATTAGTTCGGCAAAAAGTTTTGACAGCCTTTCGAGATGGCCTTTTGACGTCTCCATCAAAGCGATGAAGAGTTGGAAAGTGTCTTCGGTTGGTGCCCGTGTCTCCGAAAGGTTTCTGCTTGCTCTGACATCGCGTTGTTCTTTGTTGTCACGTCTGTCAGTCATCTCCGGCATTCGAACGCGGATCAAGTGGTTTATTGACGGTTCATCATTTAAACTGCTTCATACGCGCGGTGCCATTATTGTCGTGCAGACGTCTTTGTTGCAAAACCTTAACCGTGCTCGTAACAAGTACCGAAATGTGGACCGCAACAGACTGTGGCAATAATAGTTGGACAATCGGAGGGCTCCGGGAACGAAAACCAATAATGCGAAGATAACCTACCTAAATATTATTTATAGTAAAGAAAGTTATATATCATACGCAGTATATGACTTTATGCACACAAATAAAGCTAATAACATAATTACGTATAATAAATCAGAACAAAAACTATACATAATGATAGCATAATAATGTGGTAAATTTTAATGTTTAAAATATAATCAATAATAATATAGTTAATTATCTGTGGAATATTTTATGTCCTCCTTAGGTTTGCTTTCCGAGCGCATCGGCGGGTGCGTGCTTAGACGCTGAGGACGGCAACCGTTGCGTGGACGAGGGCGTCGGAGAGCACCATCGGGTGTCCGGTGTCCTCTTACCCACGGAATTAATTCCCGGCCGTTGGTGCCACGTCTTCTTTCACTTCTCTCAAACGTTTATAAATGCGTCCCGTCATATTTCTTTCTTCGGATCGACCCCCGACACGAAGGGCGTCACCCGAAGCTCGCCGGAGCACCTCCGGCGACCGAGATTGGTTCGCGGCACGTGGGGGGACGCTCGTTGACCCGTGGGTGGCTCGCGTTTTCGCAGCCCGAACGATGGGACGTTCGAACTTGCTTGCCACGGGGGACGAGCAGGAGGAAGCGTTGCCGGTTACCGGAACTCTTCGGAGCGGAGGAAGTGAGTCGCTCTCGCGGTCGAGAGTTGGAATAATTTCCGGTGGAGGAGGAGCCCGGGGGGCACGCGATGAATGTTTGCGCGGTGAGTGCGGGAGGAGGCGCGACGACTCGGGTCCGAGCGCCGCCGGGGGCCGCCCGCCGAAGCGGAATCCTCGCGGTCCCCGGAGGCGTCGCGGGCGACGACGCGCTTTGGGGCCCCCGGAGGGTGGCCCCGTCCATTTCGGCCCCATCACCGCACTTTTTCATTTCTCACCGAGGCTGAACCGTGATTTGCGGCAAGTGTCTCGTCGACCCGCGGTCCTCCCGCGTGGGCACGGGCAGATCGAGCGAGAAAATAATTTTTACGAAACTGTCGCGAGAATTAATTTTCTCATTTCTTCTTTATCTTCTTCATTTATTACAAGTCATATATACCGCGACAACGTTTTCATTAATCTCGCGCAGAACTTTTGCTTGTTTGCATTTCGTCCGACTCATTAGGGTTTGCCCTCTGGCAGAAATGAATTAGTTTTTACACCTTTTCAAAGGTTCCTTTTGCCCTCGCAGCACGGTTTGCGAATAAGTTCAATTTGTAGCCTTCATTTAAACTGCCACCGTATAAAACGTTAAGCATTATGTGTATGATCAAAATGATTTTTAATGTCGTTCGAAGGTTCGAACCCAGGCCATAAAAATTGTGGCCACGTTTTCGGTTGCCGGGAGAAACCTTCCGTCAACGGGAAAGCTTTAAAATACCGGAGACTGCGTTGTTCAAAATGTCGCTGAGAACTAAATTATACAATCAGCAAAATCAAGTCGTGATGATTTAAAATTTTAATGATTCAAAAATGCCTTAAGGTTGATCCGAAGTTGCCGAAACCTTTATATTATATATATTCATATAATGAAATCGTGACGCAACCGAACTTGGATATAATACAGTATATAAGTCAAGGTCGAAAAATTATAATAATATACCATGAATTTTCTCCGTGATCTTTCGACCGGTCCAGATCCGGCAAAAATGTCCGTAAATAAGTGCGGCACATCGTACAGAACGAATAATAATAATTTCCCATTTCTGTTTTCGCGACCGCTTCTCCAGCAAGCTCCTTCCCGACAGTTCTTGCAGGATGATGGGAGTGGTACCCGGCATTCTCTTGTCGGCTTTTGCCTCGAGACGAATGCCCCATGCAGGGATATCGAATGGACCGATTATGCTAATCGAATGAGTTACGGAATTAGATTTTTCGCCGGGAATACTTCGATCGCGGCTCAAACGGTGAATCACCTTGCCTCGAACAATGGGAATGATGTCTTAATTCTGCTTCCACGAGAGTTAATCTATTGACATTAGTCTTCTTCGGCGGCGCAGTCAGTCGAGTCGAGGGGAAAATGCCTCCCTTTTTCTGGGCGTTCGCGGTAAAGTGCAAGAAAATACGTTTTCAAGTATTTTGGAACGCACCGAAAAAAGGAGATTAGCTGAAAACCGATTTGTACAAAATAAGATTTTGATTGTTTCGCGTGACTTATGATGCAGACGCGACACCGGTGGTAACTTTAGAATATCGTGTCCTGTCAACTTACCCCACTGCATGTGCTTCTGTAACTTTAAACAACTCGGGGTGCAAGGAGCACGAAACCGAGATTGATTTTTACGTACCGGGGATCGCCCAGCGAACAATTTAGTCGGCTCCGTGTGATTGCTTTGCGATGGACACATATATGACGCAGAGACATGTATATGTGATGCAGCACGGGCCATCCGAATGTCAATTTCAGCCAAAAACATTCTTTTCATGGATTTTTAGCTCATTTCTGACTGGTTTTAACGTCCTAAAAGGGAGCCTTTTGCTACCGTCTGTCATCGACGAGGACCCATTGATCAAACTGCATGCATTAAACGCCAAAATTCTAACAGAAGAAGGTCCATTTGTCCATCTATACAAGTGAAACTTCCTTCATGCTGAAACAATAGTTTTATGCCTTTGCCAGGGGTGGCTGCTGTTTCGGTCACTCAATTGAGGTAGGTCTCTTTAGATTTTTTTGTTTTTCTTTGAAAGTGACACTGAAAGAAGTATTTGTTACCTTTCTCAGGTATATATATCAAACGGACCTGAGTATTTGGAATAATCAACTTACATAAATGAAGTTTAGATGGGAAATGACGTTTTTACAATGGATGCCAAACTGAGCAACAATACATCCAAATATTTTTTTTCCCTCTCTCCTTTTTTTTCTGCCAGTGTTTAAAACTGTAAATTACGGACAACTCCTGCAAGAAATGAATACGGTTCTATTGTGGGGACACATCCATTTTAAATCACTGCCAGATAAGAATCGAGCCGGGGTGGTTATTGATTACCGCGAGACCGGATATTGACTGCTCTTGGTAGTTCGGACTGCACGGGTTTCCGACCGTGCAGAAACGTGACGGGAGGCAAAACCCATGACCCGGCGCTGCCATTCCCGGATTTACGCGAAACCCAAATAACATTTTTGAACTTCGCAAAAATGTCGGGATGCGAGCAATAAAAAAAAGGAACGGAGATGAACATGCAGAAGAAAGAGTTATGCGGATATCTATTACATGTTTCAGTAGTTTTACTCGCCATAAAATATTTTATTGAAGGTTTCACGCAATTTGCGGTGCTTTTGTCTCCGTCCCATTTTCCTTTTCCCTTTTTTCCATCCTTCGCCGTCCGTTGCCGGTTTCCCAGATCGTTTTCCCCGGGCACGGACTTCGCCGTCCACGCCGCTCCTGCGCCGGGTCCTCCCTTTGCGGTCGGGCGACCGCCGTTGCAGAAAGCGCCCCGGTCCCTTACCTCCTTACTTGGGGAATCTTAATTAATAAATATCCTCCTCACCGAAGGGCTTTTCGCTTTAAATGACAAAGTGAGGATGAAGAAGAGGAGAAAGAAAGTAAAAATGAAATAAATTGATGCCTATACGAGCTGGTAATATCCATGACGTGGAAGCAGGCACGGCCACAATTTACCGATCGGAGAAAACGCTGGGACATTGTCGGCGTGGTCTTGCTCAACAAAGAACATCAACTATAGAATCGCAATAACAGCAATGAAGGTTCAGAGAAGTAATAAATGCTGAAACCAAAGGCTTTTTTTTGTATCGGGAAAACAAAATATATACACAGAGACACACATATACATATACTTTACATATATATATATATGTACATACAATTTATTACTGTAAATTTGCTTGTATGTATATACAGTTTATATTAATGTTTACCGTAAATGCACCTTATTATGATAATACCGTAAATCTATGTCAATACGACATAGATTCGGAGCCTCTTTTTGATATTGCCTAAACCGAACAATGTGAATTCAGAGATTTTTATTGCTCTTAGGAACCTGGATTACCTTTGATTTCCAAACGAGGCCCTCGCATGCAGCAAACGCAAAAGGGGCGACGGACAATCCTGCTGTCGAATTTTTTTCCACAGGCATCGAGAATTTTCCGCGAGTCCTCTCTCGTTTACACCGGCCACACTGGTGTCCGACCAACCCTTTTTTTTTTTTACTCCTTTCACGGGACACAAAGGGATTCTCGTTTCCTTTTTGAAAATTGTAATCGGTCATCAAAACCGTAATAATTCATCGTCATGTAGGATGTGATAACTCTCAAAGGAACAATTTAGTGTTTGTGTAACGAAAGAATAATGAAAGCGAGGAAAGGAAACGGTTTGATTGCTGGCACCCTTGAGAATCGCGGAGCAGTAGTCAGGGCGAGCACGTCAAGGAGGTTATAAAAAACCTTTTTCCATCCTTTTGCATAGGAAGGAAACGCATTCAAATTCATTGTTTGTTTGGTGAAACTGCGAAGTCAAGCAATAAACATGCCATTAAGGAGTTAGCCCCGGGGATATGACAGCAATTTTCAGTGGAAATTTACGACCCGATAGAGCTCGGTCTTTCTTTCGTCTGACGGACATCGGCGGAAAACCGTAATTCTTCGATGTTAATGCGGGTCACTTGCCGAACGTGAAATTAACCGAAAGGCGCACGGAGTCAGCGATGCCGTTTGCGGAGGAATCGAACGCACGGGTGATAATACGTCGTAAAGAGCTTCTGGGAGTCGTAAAAAATGTCATCAGGAATGGAATTTTCGCAGTTTTATCCGTAATGGCAGATTCGCTCGAAGCAGCCGCCGGCGACCACTTCCGTCAGCATTCGGTTCCGGTGCCGTTAAGTGCGAACCGCATCGGCCCCGGCAAAGTTGATTTTTCCGGAGGAACGATCGAAAGATGCTTCCCTTCGAAGCCAAGAAAACCAAAAGTAAAATGGGTGGAAGGCGAGGGGAAGACGCGATTGCCGTTCCACCGGAACCATAACGATTCATTCCATGCCTTTGGTGATGCTGCCGTGTCGTGGTTGGTTACACGTTCGTGGAAGCAGGCAATTTGTCTCTAATTGGCAGTTTGATCATAAAACAAATACAATGGCTTATAATTTATAAGATGAATTCGCTTTTAACGGGGAATTAATTATTCGAATGGTTCTTTTTATTAAAAGCGCAGTTCAATTGCATCCGCCATGCTCTGCGCCCGAGTTAATGGTGATTTACCGACAAGAATGGAGAACGCCTCGGCGAAAACTGTTGCGGAAAGAAGGCTCGCGAATTTCCCATTTGGAAATCGCTCGCAGAAGAATCGGACGAGTTTCAGCGTTTTGCGTACGGGGAAGCAGAGCGTTAGTGCCACGGGAGGAGGAAACAACCCCCCCGGGGGGGATCGGGTGGTTAAAACGAGAGGAAAATGCAATTTCACGATGTAAAGATTTTTGGCTAAGAAACGTGAGGGAATCAAAACGCTAAGGAAACAATTAAAAGCAGAACGTTCGCAGTTGACCATTTTTGAAAGAACGGCAAAGTGGGAAAGGATTCTCGTTTAACAAGTCAAAGAACAATGGAGGCGTGAATGGCGGAGGCCACGTCAAAACCGGTAACCATCTCCTCTCTCACTTTTCCATTTGCTGACGGGGATATTGCTGACAACGAGTTATTATAATTTTTAATATTTCGTTGACCCCAGGCCGTGGACCACACGCACCACACACGGGCCACGTCCTCTCTCTCGCACGCGGATTTATTGTTATTTATCGGGGTTTTCCTCGTCTCTCGTGGAAATTTTTAACACTTTCTTATTAGCGTTTAATGAATGGCTTTCGGGGTTCGGGATAATTCTTCTTCTTGTCATCAGGGGTCTCCATCTTCGCTCGTCTTCGGGCGCGTTCGCCAAATTCCGTGACTTAGTCGCCCCCTCCGCGGGGGAAAGTTTCCACGTGGCACCGGGAAATTTCCACCGGAAACGATCGGCTGAGGAAGCCGCCGCCGGCCCCCGGGGGCCGGGAGCAGGGGCGTCCGAAGGAATCCGCGGCCTTCCCAAAGGAATCGGCCGAAGTAAATCACTGAATCAATCACGAAGCATCGTAAAAATCCGAAAAACGAGGTTCTTAAATTTGTGGTGATGGGGGAGTGACACCCGGTGATTTATTGGCCCCCCCATTTTAAGATTCTCACTCGATGCCTAATCTAATTACAGGTATTTAATCTGAGTAAATTACAAGGTCTGCTAGCCGACAGGTTGGCCGCTCACACCTGCGTGCCCAGCGCGGGGGCGTTTCGACCATTAGCCCGCATACATGATACTTATCATTTTTCATATCGCATCTTGTGCATTTACGGCGCGTCGCGTTGTTGCCTTTATCTACGATCGCATCGTCCGTTTTCCCGCGGGGAAGGGATTTTCCGGCCGTGTCCGTTCGTCGGGAGTTTTCGCGTCCGACGTTGCGCGATCGTCGCCGAATCCTGCTGCCCCGACGTCGAGGGGAAAGCCGCGGCTCGACGCGTCGAACGCGGCGAACTTCGCTTCGCACGCCGTCCCGGAGCACGCGTAACACGTCCAACGAGTTCAATTAAGATCCATACCCGGTGTCCATTTGCGAGGGAGCGATGCTTCCTTTTCTTCTCGGTTTTTTCCCGCCACCCTGTCTTTTTTGCTCGAAATGCGGCGTCCAACCGTTCCGGGAGGAGGAAGCGTTTCCCTCTTTCTCCCGTCGTCCAGGCTGCGGATGCTTACGGCCGCCGGCGCTGGGAAGAAAAAGATAAAAAAAAAAAAAAATGCATTTTCAACAGATAATTAGCGGTGAAATGAACGCTTCTACCACGTCAAAAGAACGCCGTATTAAATGGACAAAGATTTTTATAATGAAATCTGCCCCGTGTTAATTAATTGAATTGAAACATCATAAAAAAAAAAAAAAAAAAAAAGAGGAAAGAAGTTAATCATCCCGCTGTTTATCGGGCAAACTGAATAGAGAATTGTGAAAGAACAAATGAAATTCCATAAAACGTTTAACAACAAAAAGAAAAGGAAAACGAATCCGTATGGTCGAGCATTCCGGTTCGAGCGGTGCCGTGATTAAAGGGTAAAGATGTATTATTTTGATACTGCCACGTCTGCACGACAACGTTAGATGAGAGCGGATTGATTAGGCGAATTTACGAACACTTCCATCTTTTTAACGGTTTCTTTTTTAATACGAATTCGGAGGGAGAGGGGGAGAAATTGAAATCTTAATTTAAAGTGACATCGTCTTATAATATTTGAAAATTGCTCTTTTCTCTCTCTCTCTCTCTCTCTCTCTCTCCTTCCTCCGCTCGCCTCGCTTTTTCCCGCTTTTAAAAAATGACTTATGACACGACATTCCGAATCCGAAGAAACTCCCCTCGCCATGACCTTGTTTATCAATTTACGTCACTGCCATTTAACGGTCATGCAGGAAACTATTATTTGTGTTCGCGGGAAAGCCGAAATTGTCGTTAACGCGAAGGAATTGATCTGTTATTTTCGTCGACGTGTGATTCGAATCACGAATGTGGTGCCGAACAAATCTCGGATGAACGGATCGAGCCGTGGTGATCGCGAAAGAAGGACGGAGCCCTTTCTCGCCGGAGTCGCTCGCTCCCCGGCGGGCGTTCGCCTTTCGAAAAGTTTGCGAGCGACCCGGGACTTCCGGCGCTGAAACGGGTTCGCCTTCTTCCGTTCCCGCGGTTTCGTTTTTCGTCCGTTTTGCCGGAAGCTGGCTGCGGCATCCCTCCTACCGGAACTCGCTCCCCAAATAAAATGCCGGATCACTCGGAAGCCGCCGCCGCTTCAAGTGAAAACTAAAAGCGCGTCCCGCGATTGCTCAGGAACAATGCTCGCAGTTCAAGTCTCAATTTTGCGGGCAAATTTCATGCAGAGGCGATCGCAGATTAACATCTATTCGATTATCTCAACCTAAACGGTAGTCGAGGTACATTTTAAAGGCAGCCATTCGGCACGAGGCATGCCTTTGCCCCTTGAAAATCGGTTACCGGTATTAAATACACATCGCAATTAAAAATAATTAGCCGTTCAGCGTATTGACAAATAACTCGGTTGCTGTATTGGACTGTGGCACTGCATCTTTCAGAGTTCCCTCCACCTAAAAAACAATGAAACCATGAAATAAGGGTTTATAAAATGATGTTAAAAAAAATTGAAAACTATAAATAATTGGGCACAATTAATTTTTCCCGGCTTCATTATTAAAACAAGTAAATGGATTCTGTAAAAGAACGGGGCTCGTTTTGAAATGTGAAATAATTTGTGCGAACGCCTCACCTCGGTCTTCGTTTCACTTATTTGTTTTCCAATCAAAACGAGGCTTTGAAAATCAATTTCCGGTAAGTTCCATGCAGAAAGGAAGCTCGCGGTTTCATTCACGAAACATCATCGAGTGAACGGGGAGCGAGCGTGGTCGGGCTTCGACGAGGGCGGACGTGTCGAGCCGCAGGTATTGGCCGGTTGTGAAAAGCAACGAAAGCGACTTCGCTCGTCGTCGCTTCCGGGTCGGATGGCCAGTGGCTGCTGACACGACGGACGCCGCGATCACGAAACCTGCCTGTGAGCGGAGGTACTTTCGGGGCAAGGCGAGTCGCGAGCCCCGCACCGGGTGCCGGATCGAGTTGCTTTCTTCTTTCTTTCTCTCTTCCAGCGGACGCATCTAAACCGTTATTTATGTAATTTTATAATTCGCCATTGCACCCAAAGAAAATTACAAATATTTGGGTTCGATTTTCGCCCGCGACTTCGTGACATCGATGCGAGATTCCCACCGGGTCCAAGATACCGTTACTTAAGGTATCCGCGGAGGATGGGAGTGCGGTCTTCGGTCCGTTTTTCGACTTCGAAAACCTTTCGGAGCGTCGGGAGCCGGGGACCAACCTGCCGTCCGACTGGAGAGCGTCGGTTCCCTGTCTTTGCGCCCGGTGGAAAAGCGGGTCTTGCGTAAGGAAAAGGCCGAGATTCGTGCGTCGGCTGTTGGCAGCACCGGGATGTAAGAACGGGAGGTTGGATGACACTTGAATAACAGCGTATTATCGTGAGACGTAAAAGTCTCCAAAATAATTAACTGGGCGTCTCGGCCGAAGAAGTGCTGGAGGCCGGCGGTCGGATGCCGCCCGAAGAGCGTGGTGCTTCGCCATTTGAGGAAAATTCGCTCGCTGGCAGATAATTTCGCAGCAGGGAAATTTATTTTTCGGAGCAGATAAAGGAGCCGAAATGTCCGAGTCGGATGGGAGACGTGGTCGAGGGAGCTCTCACGGATTTAAAACGCGTCCTACCTGAATTTCGGGCCCTTCGGAACTGCTTTTTCGTTTCCCGACCAGAACCTTTCGGGATTCCGATGTTCGGTGTGCCCGGCGCGGGGGGGGGGGGTCATCGGGTTTCCAAACTGCCGAAAAATTTCTCTCGGGGGGCGTGATTTTGGTCCCCGCTTCCGCGGATCGGGGTTAATTCCGTTTGCGAAGGAAATTTAAGAGAAAATTCAAAATCTGGAGGAAATTGCTCGGAGGCTAAGCGCGACGAGACCCCCGAGGCCGAACCTGGGTTTTTCTTTAAAAGTCGAACCATCTCCAGCACCTGGACAAAATCTTCTCCATTAATGAGCATAAGAAAGAAGGAGAATAAAATTTTATGCGTTTTCGCTTTCCCATTTAGCAGACTTTTATTAAGACCCAAAAGATATCAGAAATGGGTGCGCTCAGAAAGACAGTTTCCCTTTGTCCGGGCCCAAAAATATCAAGTCTGATATTTTACGATGTTATTAATATAAATCGGAGAGGATCTCTTTAATAAAAATTAAATTACTTTTATTATCGCAGGCAATTTTCCTTCAGCTCCTTTCCGTCATCGGAATCCTTTAACTCGTCAGGAAACCCACTTGCAGGGCTCTCCCCGGCGGTTCCCTTTGTATTTGAAGGACTCGCCGCGAAAATTCCGTCAGCATCCGTTCCCTCGCCTTTGCTTACGGGTAAAATATTCGGTAGATCGACGTGTCATTTGCTTTTCAAATTCGCGAACGAATCGCTTTTGCCGCTGCGGTCCGCCTCCCTCGGACGACTTCCGTCGGCACACGGTTCACGGCGCCGGAAGGCATCTGCCCCCCGAGGCGGAGGGGAAGCCGGTCGGGAAATCTGCGATGCGAAAAATTTTTGCGTTTCCTCCACCCCTGGATTCGGGGTGAAAATTTTCACTCTGCGGAAAATTCCCTCCGGAATACGTTGAACCCTTACGACGTTTAAGGGTCTCCCTTTTTATTTTTTTATAATTAGCCCTGCGAAAGTAAGATAAAATGGAAAAATAAAGCGCTTTCGGAACAGACGGGTCAGAATCGAGATTTAGGCGCCGCAGCCGGACTGCGCCATGCGATTCGGAAACGAAGCGACGGATGCCCCCGAGGGGGGGCGACTCGAATTTGGATCAATTCGGAGGCGGATCCGTCCGGAAAAACGGACGGAAATCCCGACGGGGAGCGGTTCAGGGGCGGCCCCCATGCGAGATCCGTCGAGGGCCTTTACGGGGAGATTTCCCTTTCGCGATCGTAAAATCGTCGGTCTCGATCGTCAGTTTTTCGAACCGTGCGAACGAAGGGTTTGCAGTCCCGACCAATTGCCAGCCGAAATTCTCCCCGCCGAGTCGGGGTCGTGGCGCTTCCCGCTGTCGTCTCTGCCTCCTTTTCGGCTCCGGCGTTCGCTCGGAGGAAAATCGTAAAAATCGCGGGGAGAAGATGATCAACTCCTGCAGCTGATCCGAGTCTTTGTAATTTGAAGCAAATAAAAAGTGGCAAAGCCGCCAAGGCATTACGGCTGTAATTAAATCACCGGTTGGCAAGTCCGCCGCCTTCTCGACGAGAGAAACCTCTCGTTTCATTTATAAGACTTTTTTCTCATTATGGACCGCTAAATTTATGTGCCTTAAATTCATCTTTCGCAGGCTTCCTTCGACGGGTGGATCCCTCGCTTCTTTAACCCAACCAATGACTTATTTTTGTGCTTGTCGTTGTCCCCCGGAGGCATTCTGTCTGGAAAAGCGGCGGGTGATCTGATTCTCCCAATCGCTTTTCCCGCATCCCCCTGCGCGATCCGGCTAATTGCGTCCGACACTTTCACCGTTACCGGGCCCGGTAACGCCCAGTTGAAGCGGCCGCCGTTTGAAGCGCCGTCGGTGCAGAATCTGGCGTCGGATTGAGAGCCAGCTAACTTCTTGAACTTTGTCTTTTTCCGTTCCGAAAGAGAAAAGATTCGCGTTTCTTCAGGCATCGAGCTTGGCCCGTCCTGCTCTCGGTGCAAGGTGTGGAAACGATTGGTCGGATGCTGATATTCGACGTTTCACGTGATTAAAATAATGGAAAAGTTTGTGCAGCATGATTGTTTTGATTTCTCGTAATGCGTTTCGGATCAGGCACCGATTAACGCCGATGCTGCGGGTAACGCATCGACGCTGGATTTTAACGGAATCTGGAGAAGCCGTTCGCGTTGTGCTTCCGGTGCAGGACCGTTCTCAAAAGGATGAACGGCAATCCCGATTGCGAGCGGACGTCTCGTTTCCCACCACCCGAAGTTGCACGTTTAAGGGTTTCTCACATTTTCGATGATGGATCTGCCGCTTCGCCCATCCCGGAACCCCGCCTAAGAAGAGTCGCGAAAGCTGTGGATGTCCACCAAGGAAATATCTCGGCCTTAATTTTCTTTTAAAAACGCCAGCAAGTCAGAAGGATCCGTGCACCGCATCTGCGGCTTAAGTGCATTACAATTCGGGTACCAAACGACGGATTTTCACTCTGAACAAGCTCGTGAAAAAAAATACTGAATTACCCCGGAAGTACAGAAAGCAGCCGGGAACCACTCTTGAAACCATTGTTTCCATTGTATTTGTTTGTCCGAACACGCTCCGCTCGCCTCTTTGATCTCTTCCTGTACCCGTCTCGGAAGAAAATCGACTCTTTGTAGTTTTTCCCGGACGCGGAAGACTTCTCGGCTGTCCTCCCCGCGTTGTCGAACCGCCAACAATCGGGAATTCGTATTCGGAATGGTGGGTCGAGGGCGCGGTGGCCGTCGACGGGCAGTTTCCTTTAGTGTCCCGACGTCGGTTCCGCATTTCTCGATGAAAAGCTTCACCGTCGAGTCGAATCGTGGCAGAAGTGAAAAATCGTGGCAGATCCACAAAGAAAGTCAAACAATTAGAAAATTCGGAATAAATCAGAAATAAATAACTCAAAAGGGAAAAAACCGTGAAGGGGGTGAAGCGGCCATCAACCGTGAATGGTAATTGATTCTGGGCCCCGGGGCCGAGCAAAAACTCTTGATGGATTTATGGGCTTACCAGTGACCTCGTCATATGTAAACGTCATTTAGCTTATAATATTAGGTGTGAGTTTCGGCTCTTTTTGCCGGGTTTTTCAATTTACTAACAAGATTAGATGCCTCGCCACTTAGTCAATGTCATCATTACGACGAGCCTTTCTGCCTTCAATATTTCTTTTCCGGTGAGGCCCCCGATCGAACATTTTAAAAGAAACCAATAACTGTTAACGAGAAGGAACGAGGATGGCTAATATTGGATCTGCCCATTCCGAACCACCTACATTGAATTTTGAAGCGTTTCACTCCTTCAAAAAACTGCGGAATTGTGAAAAAAAAAACGCGGGTCCCTGCCCGTAACCCAAGATCACTGAAATCGACAGCTCGTTCCACGTTAACTCCTCCATTTCCGGAAGTTTTGTCACCTCCGCGGCAAACCGCGAAATGTCCCATCCGGCCTCGCTCCCGTGCGCGAATCGAAGCGCTGCGGCTCGCGTTCGGGCGAGTGAGCGTCGCCTTAAGGGCATCTGAGACCCGAAATATGAGGCGCAAGTCCCCGTCCCGCGACGTGCTCCGTGCCATCCGGGCTCCGCCCAAATTATGTTTCTCTGCGTGCACCCCGCAGCGCGGGACGATTCTTTACACCGTTTCCGCTTTCCCGGACCTGCTTTGCCGGGTCGTGAGAGTAAGGTGATATATTTTTATGAAACTATTAAAAAGTGGCCAAATCGATGATGAAATAAAGAAACGTCCGACGTGCCTTTCAGCGTTCACACTTTATTATTCCTAATATCATTTTGTCCGTTTTCGTCGACGACGACGGGAAAATTCTCCTTTTATTCGGAGCCCGGAATGAGATCCGACATTTCCTTCACGAAAAGTTGTAAAAAGTTGCTGCTTTTGGTTTTTTCCCATGCAACCAAAATGCTGCAACCTTTATTAACTGTCGTCCCGTGACTTTCTCACCGTTTTTTTTCTTTTCTTTCTTTTTTTTTTTTTTTCCATAAATATTACCGAACTTAGACAATGAAGCCAATCCTTGAACCCGTCAGGACACACTAAGGAAAGTAGCAGACAAAAGCGAAAGGCAAATACTCGGGGTGAGAAAACAGCTTCCAGTTGTTACCATTAAAATAAAGTCATTTCTACGGATTTAAACTAACAAAGCGAGTGCTACCATTAACGTTTTCAACAGTTATGTTTCCCAAAGTCTGCATCACAATGGAAAAGCAAAAATCGTTCAATAATGAGAAATGATGACACCATATAACTTCGAGAGAAAAGGAAGAAAAAGAAAAAATCGAAAAAAATAAGAGGCACGCTGGGAGAGGTGATTGACAAGTCATATTTGTTTGCTTTTACGGGAAATACATAAATATACATACACATTTTTTACAATTGGTGTTAAGTGCTGAACGTTTTTTTCGAAGGATAAAAGCACAATGGAAATTGTAACAAAACGTTTGGATAGCTTTATTGGCCCCATCACTCACTGTGTCAAATTACAGCAAGTTTTCAATATAATTTTTTATACCGTTCTCCCTCGCAATAAATAACTCTGACCAATTTTGGAACATTGCAACATTTCAGTGTTCATCGTATAAACAAACCTTCGACGGAAGCCAAACGGTTAGTAACGGTTGTAAATGGAATGAATGATACTCTTATGGATTGTATAATGGACGGATAGAAAGTTCGTGCCGTTCGGCGTCGGTCCACCTGAAGGGTCGGCCGTAAGTTTGCCAATTTCCTGTTGCACTCGGGCTTTCATCTAACCTCCGGAAACGGTGGCGAGGATGCCGACGACGAAAATGCCAAAAATGCAAAGTCGTGACATCAAACCCGCGAAATATTCCGAAAGCGGATTTGGTGCTAATGCATGAATAACTAATTAATAAAAGAAAACGCAGCAAAAATTTTGTTTCAATATGCATATACCTGATACATGCACCCTTCAGACCTCTGCACAAGTACATCCCCGTTCGAACAGGGAAAAAGGGAAACATTCGAATGTTAATTGTAACAAAAGGTACGGTGCGAAGTCTTCCGGAAAGGCAGGCGTTAATTTACAGCTATCGCGTACATGCGTTTCATCCACTTATAACGGCTTACGCCTTTCTTATGCAAATATATCACGCTCCACTCAATCATTTTCTTTACTTGGCCCGGCTTTGGATATTTAATTGTCACTCTCGAGGTCGCCTTCTTTGTCAGGTTCCAAATAATGGATACTGAATGCACCGTTCGATTAGCAAATCGTGCACCCGGGACAAGAAACATGCCCGAGAAGTGCCGGACGGGCAAAATGCGCTTGAAAGCGACGATCATTATGGGAAAGGAAGGCGAATGACTCCTCCGTTCGAATGAAGTATTTAATATATCAATTACATGCAATAAACCTCAAAACAAAAATGACAGTCTATAAAAATCCACAGTCGTCATGAAGGAAGACGCGAACAACCGTGAGAACCAGCGTTCGAGGTACGTCGAAGACGGACTTGACCGAGCTGTCCTCCCGAGCATCGTCCGACTCTTCCATTTGCCGCTTTTCCCGGGCGAGCTGCGTTTCTTCGGCGGCAAAAGCAGGGCCGCTGCCGTGATGCGTCGGAAGTCGTCGGGGGAGGTTTTCTGGCCCCCCCCCCGGGGGTCTCGATCCCCGCGAGGCGGGACGACGGAGCCAAACCACGAGGACAGCTTCCTCTCCGGCTTCGCTCCGTTCTCCGCTACTTGCTGCCCCGGGTGGTGCCCCGCCGGCACGGCCGCGCTTTTTCGGGTTTCCGTGAGAACGTTGCCCCGGAAGGCAGGCAGGGGAACTGGCTCCTCGCGTGGAAAAATAAATGTCTTTCACGACTCGCACACCTCATAATGTAATTAACAATGATTTAACCAACAACGAGAGAATATCTTAGGCCATAAATATGGAATGGGAAAAGGGGCCCCGGCGCACAGACAACTCGAGGATATAAAAATTGATTAATTTTTAAACTTTTCTTTTCTTAGCTTCGGATAAATTAAATTAATTTTTATTGCGGTGCCTCATTTATGGGAAGGGAAACCTCAGTTGCCCGCCTCGCGGGGATGGATTCGTTTTATGGACCTGCAGCGGACGACGCTGCCGGAGCAGCGACGGGAGCGGGACGCCCTCGGCTCGCCCGTCCTGCCGGCGACGACGGGAAGACGCTTTCGCTCGCGTCCGGTTCGGTGACGTTTCCGCCGCCGGGATCTCGACCTTTTCGGAACCCGCAGTCGAGGTGGGAAGTGCCGAAAGGTGGACGACGAACCGCGCGGGAGCGAGAGACGGTCAACTGCAGGAGGAAGACGAGTTCGCCACCTGGCAGACCGAGAACCGAGAGCCGAACAATAAACCGATGTGTACCTAAAGACATGGTTAATTTAATACCATTTAAATCTAATATCGATGACTAATGAACGTGAGCGAGGGAGAAGGTCCCGGTCCCCGTAAGCTAAACGCGGAAGCGCGAGGTGTTCTCTCTCCGGCGTACCTGAAACCATGCCTGATTTGCAGCTTCTGTTCATTGCTAAGAGCTATTTTGGGAAATTAATTTCGAACTCCGTGTTTATCTTATGTCCCGGATCAATTTCTCTGCCTTTTGTCTTTATCCCGTGTCACGAAACGTGATTTAATGTTTCTCTTATGAAACTTATGGAATTGGCATCGCCATCACTCACCTCTTTAGGCGTTTAATGTTCCGTTTTATTGCAATCGGTTTATTAGGAACACATATTATATTATGTTTTTATTATCACTGCTTCATTACTTAAAAGTACAATTTCTTTTTTTTTTTTTTTTACAACAACCAACCGGTCGGCGTTTTCCCGCACCGCGGCCTTTCGCGTATTTTTTTTCATTATTATCGTTGTTATAAACAATTTCTTATTTATTTTATATAAGCATCAAATCGCTTAGAACCATGAAAGCGGATGCCTTTTTTTTAAGGCGATGAGACGCGGATGATCTGCGAGGCGCAACAACTGGGAGTTGCTTCATGCGGCGCAAGACGGACCGGGGCGGTTGTTGGTGGTGCGCCCGCGATCGCCGAACCTTCGAGCTTAGGGCAGCCGAACCGCTGCCTGCATCAGCTTCGCCGGAGGAGGACGCGACGGGGCCCCCGGAAGAGGAGAGGGAAAAGTTGTCGCACATTCATCACCGCGTTGGGGGATAGCGACGCCACGTTGTTTATAAGACGTTTGTATGGACCTTCATTATGGTTGTCCAGGTTCAAAGTGTCATAATCCTCATCCATTGTTCCATTCAATGCGAGACTTTTTGTCTCTCCGTCTTTTAATTATCATTAATCAACTTGTCACCGACGACAATGCCCGGAAAATGCTGCTCCGGGCATGCCGCGGCTCTTGACGAACTTCGCCCTTCCCGGGCCCCGTTTCCGCGGACTTCGGCAACCTCCGACGGTTCCTCCACGAGGCAAACGTGGAGCCCGACCCGATTCTGCGGGCGAGGCACGTAGTCCGCGGAGGTGCCTTTCCGAGATCGGCAGGTTCGAATCACGGGCCTCGAAATTCGTTCGTGATCGTCCGGCGGACGGGTTCGAGATTCCGTTACGAATCTCGGATCCATCGCTTTACGTGATGCAGACAGGGGACGGGATAGCGGTGTAAGGATCGGTTAATGGACGGGCCAACCGCTTGTAAGAGCTATTAGACCATCCTCGCCGGATAATAATCTCGGTTTTCTCTTTTCCGGGACGTCGCAACGAGATCCGGGGGCACGTGTTCCACGGAGCGTAATCATTAGCTGTCAACTAATTGCCATTGTGTAAATGGTAATTTACATGGGGGCCTTGCCGCGGCGAACGTGACCCGGAGACGGGCAGTTCTTGCCCATCTTCCTCCCGGTGAATATCCTCACGTGTCGAATCCGGATCGCATCGTGGAAGATGTGGCCGGAGAGGGTCTGCCAGACAATGGAAAACTTCGCTCCGTATCGGCACTCACCGTTTGACGCGGACGTCCGATCCATGGCATTCGTGGTTAATGATACGTATGTGATCCCGCGCGTAAAATATCTCGATTTGCGACGCTTGACAATCGGTTCTACCTCGGCTGCTGCCACTTGCATTTTTCGGACCGGTACTTAACCGCGTGCAACCGTTGAGCTACTTGGCGGAGACAAGCCCGTCCGGGATCGTTTAGAATTTATATGAAAGTTTGCCGTGCATCTCCGACTTCGTACGGTCTGAAACGGATAAAAAATCCGTCTCTGATATAATAAGCAGAGTAGGCTGTAATTATTGCACTTAATAATATATAATTTGACCATATTTTCTATTACTTAAATAAAAGCGCTTGATATGGTTGCAGAGTACGGTTATCCGTTCGTTGATGGTTAAAAGTTGCCCGGAGGAATATTGCATGCTCCGAAACCGGCGTTGGGAAGGCAACGCCGAATTCTTAAAACGTTAAACATAATTCACCGATTCGCATTTGGGCCAGAGGAGCATGCAGAAAACCGTAATTCTTTTTTAATTTTCACAACAAAATTCCGTCTGCTCCACGAATGAACTGGAAAGAAAGATGGTCTTAAAGACAAAGCAGAAGACAAGGTAACAACCGGTGTTTGGAAGTGCCGAGAGCGTTTATCCCATAACGCGGCAGGTTCATGTTCGGGTTCGATACCTTACCACGAGGTTATTGCTAAATTATGCGAATCTATCACGTTCATCTTGTATTTGGATCATCGACTCTGAGCGGTTGAAACGTCCGCGAGGTAGCAGTGGGTAATAATAAATATTCTTTGCGCGGAGCGCGTGCTCGGGCACCTTTTCTGCTGCGGTGGGAACCGGTCGACAGCGATTTGTCCCCGTCTGCGTTTTTGAGAGTGCACATCGCTTAAAGAGAACGTCGCCAGTTATGAAAATTTAATATCTCAGTTTGAATTTAATGCCGCATTCAATAATATGCCGGAGCACGTCTCTTTAAATTTCATTTTCTAGCAGAAGACATTCTCGTTAGTTACCGATATTTAGCAGATGACGCACCGACCGTATTCCGAACGATGCCAAACGAGCAACACTCTCACCTTTCCTTGTTAATTAGCAATAAAAATAATTGGATGTATTTGCGTTTTTCGTTGTGCCGACGACGATGAAATGCACCGGAAGCTGTTTTCCGACATGGAGGCGCTTTTACCGAATGAAATGCCCTCCGAAAAATTCCCCGTCCTGGGCCGACTACGGGGATTTGAAGTTTCGAAAACCAAAAGCGGATGCAGCCCTAAGAAGTCTCCGAAAAACCCCAACGAGAAGATTCGATTTGCCAGGAAGGCCGACGCTGAAAGTGAGGAACACGGCAAAAATACGACAATTTGTCATTGAGAGAAGTGAAAACAGAAAAGCACCGTTCAAAACGTGTCAGCAGACAATCCATATCCTGTATGAATAACCCCCGGACAACGCGAACCTTTTTTTTTTTTTTTTTTTTTTTTTTTTCATCCGTCTTTGTTACAAAAAACATAAAATAAAATAAGAAAAAAATTTCTCCCCTTACCACTCTGAAAGGCTACGGTTTCGGAATTAGATTTTTCGTTATTTTTCTTTTAAGTCCCTCATTTATATTTTTCGCCTTTTCTAAGCTTTGTGAGCTTTGATTCGCCGCAAAGCGCGGACAAACCCGACTGGAGCGGACAACATCCGCGGCGGGATGACCACGTTTCCGGCCGGACGGTGTTTCCAAACGCGGAAAGCTATCTACCTGCCGCCAGACTCGGGCTGCCGACGGAAACGGGAGCCGCCGTCCGAAGACGTTTTGGGCGCAAACGTCGTACCTGAAATATGTGACGCGCGACCGAGGTGCTGCCGAGGAACCGACGATCAGTGGCAACTGCGACGATTTCGTCGGTGGACCGAGAATCCGGAAAGTGGGACGTCTTCCCTTTATGACGTCATCGAGCTTTGACTCTGAGGGAAACCCGTTCGGATGCGCGGTTTCCGCGTGCACAAATTACGACGGCCTCTCTCCCGGCGCAATAAAAAGTAGGCGAGGAGGCTTCGCTTCGAGTGCGGGGTGGTATCCGGTCTCGACGAACCGTGGCGGAAGCCTACCCTTCGCCATCTTGGTTTCCGGGGGTCGCCAGCCCGCGGTCGAAAAGCGCTTCGCCGGTGGGGGGGGGGGGCTAAGCGCTCGCTCCGCGGACTTTTCCGCCTTTTTCCATCGGGGATCCCAACCTGTCGGCGTCCCGGCCGAGAAAACCATAAAATCGGTGTGATGAATATGCGTATGTCAAAATGATCGCTCTCCTCATATTTCTTAAATGGGCGGTTGGAAGCAAATCGCCGGGACATTTGATAAATTTGTGCAAAAACGGATCGTGAGTCACACCGCCCATATTCAACACCTTCGTATCGGATCGAAGCGAGTTCGATTTTCTTTCGCTCCATTTTATTGCCCGACCACAAATTGCGGCTTCACGCGAGGACTCCAGATCCGATCCCGGAGATTTTCGAGGCATTTTTTTTTTCCCCGCACAAAAGGAGAAGCCAAAAATCCGGTTTTTCGGTGCGGCCGCTGCGGTCCGCGACCGGTTTTGCGTCGAGTCGCGCTCCCGATTTGCCGGGAGTTGCCCCGGGACCTCGCTCCCGATCCTTCGAAAATCGGTGTTCGGCACCCCGATGATCGCGCACGCACCCCCGGTGATTCGGGCCGTGAACCGTTCGACCGTTTTCTCTTTCCCATAGCAAATGAATCGGAAACCATAATTTTGTGGCGGTGGAAGAGGCACGAATTTCGAAGGCGAAAAACCGGAAACTTATGATGAGTGAAGATGTTTAAAAGCGGCCCCGGCAAGATTACAAAGATGAATGTGGGAGATGACGGGAATATGGATTCTTTACCTAAATTATTAACCATTGGTATAACATTTAATTTACTTAATATGACTACAATCATTAACGTACGATGCTGAGCCCTTCTAACCACAGAGCACGAGCAAGAAATGCTGAATGGGAGTGGACACAACTCGGTATTGCCTGCATATCCATGTAATAATATGTATTCCCTCGCATTGTAATTGGAAAAATTTTACACTTAATGGGTTCAACCTTGAAACGTCCATATTTTGCCATAATAAAGCAAAAAATTTTATTTCTTTCGCTCGCGGCCGAGCCCCCGAGAGCAGCAGGAAAACGTCAGCAGTGCGGCAACGTCGGGGCTGGTCTGCCTCCCGCGGGCGCCGATCCACTTCTGGAGTTTTGTCGCGGTTGCGATAGTTTCCGCGTGCGATGCGAAGCGATGTTCCCGGAGAAAGAGCGGGGTCTCCAGCCGTCCCCGCGCTGGAAGGTTTCCGCTGTCGATCCAAACGCCCCGTGCCGTCCGCAAACGGGAAGCGTCCGTCGGCGGTTTGCCACCGGGGCCCGGCGAACGAATCTCTCGCCGCGAGGTATCTGCCGGAATATCAAAGCCGGAACGACTCCGGACGCGCCCTCGGAGGATGCCGCTCTCGCATCCGTCAGGCTTTTCCACTCTCTGCGGAGTCCGTCAAACGTCCGCCGATCAATCGCCCGACATCCCTGGCGAGAGAAAAGGGTAAAAGCATCTGCCTGCGAGGCCTCCCTGTCACGGAGATTGTCGTCGACGATACCGTTTGAGCGGTTTAAGTTTCAATCTAGATAAATGACGAATGAACCGGGGAAAAAGCCGGAGCCGAAGGATTATGGCCTGTCGGAGTCGTTTCTTTGCCGCGAGGTATCACTTTCGAGTCACGGTGGACGAGATTTGGCCGTGGCACCGGAAATTTGCCGTAACGCAATTCCGTTAGGTTCCCGCGCATGGCGGCACCGCTCTCGGGGAACCGCGAATGTTCGGTGTTCTTCCGCCGAGGAATTCCTCCGCTCGCGCCGTTCGGATCCCGAAGAACTGGGGGCCGAAGGGCGAGGGGCTGCAGCCGACCCGGCTCCGAGGTGGCGCGAACGCGGCGGGAAAGCGTTCGAAATTTCGGACCGACTGCTTCGGCGCCCGCGAAAGGGGCCCTCCCGACGTGGCTTTTGTGCCTCGCACGTTCCCTGCCGCAGACATAAACACACATTCACATGCTTGCAAATTAATACCCCATCTCGGAGATGTTTCGACCGGATATGCATCATTTTAGATTTTCCACGTTTGGCGATTCGGTCGAGGTCGTGGACCTCGTCTAGATAGTTGAAATGTTTACCTATTCTCCCCGTCCGAGTGTACACGAAACAGAGAGAGGGTAACGTCGGGGAACCTTTCATTATAATAATGTAAGGCGCACGAATTCGGGTAATGACGAAATGACCATAAAAAAACTTGCCACTCCTCGATTTGCCGATGGATTTTCGCGGCGAACCGTGCGCGGGGCCCCGCAAGGGTGGACTTTTGGTCCTCGGACCGTTTGCGGGAAAATGCGGGAAAAAGGCCGCCGACGAACCGTTTGGAGTCGGTTCGGAGGCTCCGAACCGGAAACGGGCTTTCGGCACGTCAAGCCGAGGCACCGACACTCGCTCTTCCTTGTTGCCCGCGGGCTGCAGTCGTGACCGAAGAGACCGAGTCTGCGGTCAGCGAAACAAGGATCGCACTGCAACAGAATTGCTCTTGCAATGCGAAAATGAAGTTGTCGATTGACAATCGCGACGCGAGAGGTTCCCGATTTTCAGCAGCGCACGCTGCAGCAACGCGCGTCTTCGGGTTGCAAAATCAGCCTTGGCGAGCCATATTATTCCATTAGTACAGATTTTTATTATAAATAATTATACTTCAAGCACTCGAGAGTTTCCACCTTCACCTAGATTGCGACATTTTTCGTTGTATTAAATTTCATATAAATATTTGTAGTTCACTTGCAGCCATTCACGTAATTTTGCAATGAAAATGGAATACTCTCCGACCTCAGTGCAGCTCGAGAAGATGCCGATGATGGCATTACCACCATAATTGGCACAAGGCGCAACAAGAGACGAGAGAGGCCGCTTCGGTGACCAGAGAGAAAGGTTCACTTCGGAGTGGCACGCTGCTCCGCGGAGCAGCAAATCGGGGCCACTGGCAGGGAGGCGTTCGCCCTTCGGAGTCGAAACCGAACCACCACGGGCGGGAAATCCTCGAGTGCACCCGCTGCATCCACGTCCGCCCAAGCCGCAACGCAAGGCTTCGGCGCAAGAACCGAGCACCTTCCGCGTGATTTTGCCCGTGCAGAAGAACCCTGGCAAGGTCGCAGCGACGATTAGGAATGGAAATGTAGCGGACGACCTCAGACCAAAATCCGCCCAGAAAAAAGCCAAACCTGTCGGCGCGGCCGATCCTTTTGCAAGCCGCGGATCCGCTGCCTTGCCCCCGGATCGGTTGCGAAACGATCTCCGTCTTGCGCAACGACGTTCCCTCTGCTCCCACGAAGGCTCGGAGCTCGCCAACCGCCGGCGGGTCGGTGGCGGCCCTCGGGAGCCGCGGCTGGGAAACCGTTTCCGGTCCGTAAGGTTTCCGAAGATCCGTCCCGAGGAACGAAGGAACGGACCCCGTCCACTTTGCGCCTCCACTTGCGCCACGACGAACGTTTTTTTATTTTACCAAAAGTTCGTGTCACGTCGAAGGAAACATAGAAGTAATCGGATTAGATTCTTTTTTTTCTATCAAATCTCGTGTGTCAAACGAACACTATAATAACATTTTTAAAAGAATAAAAACATTAATGTGGTCGTGGAGGACGGAAGAGAAGAAAAAGAAAAAAACTCGTCTTTTCTTCTTCCATTTCTGATGCGGACATCTTAAGAGATTTTTCGGGGCGGGGAGCGCGGATGGAATTCTGGCTGCTAAGCCCCAGAGAAAGAGGAGCCGACCGAGGATGGATCAAGGAGGACAAACGCTTAATTTGTCGGGTGTCAACACACTCTTTTTTGTATCGCATTTAAATTAACGTGGAATTAGTCGTGGCGGAGCCGTTGATCGATAGAATTTTCATTTTTAACGTGCCAAAATCCTTCCCGGGTTTCCGGGGAGCCGAGTTATTTTTCGAAATGTTGGAATTAACGGGCCGGGGAATCACCGAAATGTACGCGCATTAATGATATAGTTATTGCGGTAATATTAACTATATTATGCACGTAATTGCGTGTAACGTTATTATTAGAATATTCTATAAGAACAATATACGCTGCATATTAATAATGGATTTGAATTTTGGCCCCTCCGGGCAGGACATTGTCCCGATTTTGACCGGGACACCTAAGGGATCTGAAAATATTAAAATTCAAGCCAATTTTTTTAACCGTTGCACGCTGTTATTATAATAATCATCGGTCTGACGACCTTTCTTCCGCCGAATCTTTAAAACTTCCGTCCGGCGACGCGTTCTTCGAACGTTTGCCGGTAGCCTTTTGGGATCCCCGGTGCAGTCCGACGGCCCGGGACGACCGCCTGAACCTTCCCGGCGCGGAGGGAGACCGCTCCTTCGTTCCTCTTCCCGTTGCGTGTGATTCACGTGCCCCTCCGGCGCCGTGACTAACCGTTCGGGGTCTAGCGGTCTGCTTTTCCGTTTGAGGCGTGACCCATTCTTTGCGTCGGGAGGTCGGGCGACCCGAGCTTAATCATTTACTGGCCTGCGATTTCTATCGGAAGATTTACGGTGAACAGCGTTCGGATAATTTGTCCGGCAACACTGACGCCTGAAGTCGCAACGCCCGCTTCCTGTCGCGCGAAGCCGATCAGGGAAATGGAAAAAGAGGAAAATCACGGATCCCGACAAACATTTTTGAGTACCTGCCGGTGCAAATTGTCGAATGTTACCGAACGCGGTTACTTTTACCGATTCAGGTGCACAGATCCGCGTTTGCGTTCACCTATCGCATCTCCCTTTAAGCTGCGCGGCACCTACCGAACGGGCTGCGAGCGAGATCCTCCCTAATCGGGTATGTCTACGCGTGCGTGTCAGCGTGCGTGCACTTTTAATCTTATCTCGAAGGACTTCAAAGATTAATTTGCGAATGCTCGAGGCGAAATGTTAGGAACCTGAGATCCCTGCCACGGTGGTTTGGTCCGCTGAGTGCAATATCAGGAAGTGCGACACTGCTGTCAACGGGCATTCCACCGCGACGGGGGAAGTTTGAACGGTCGCTCGATCCTGGAAGCCCTGAAATAATCGCAAAGCTTGAGGGAGTTTTCACACGAAAAAGGTTTCGCCTCCTATTGACAAATCGATCCTCTAACGTCGGGCACCCACCCCGACGGTAATGAAACCTCCCCATCATCCCTCAGCGGCTGTTTCCGCGACAGCGGTATGAAGTATCTGCATTTGTTCGGGCAAATATTTGCAGACTTGTCGCCGCTTGTTCGAGTTGCATTCAAGCTTCGATTGTCGGACTCGATCAAAATTCGATGCATTTCTCTGGCGCGGGTGCGACCCGCCGGAAGGCTTCTCCAGGAGGAGTGAACTTCTCCGAAAGGAGAATAGCTTCCCTCGTTTGAGTTGGGATGCTGCCGTCCCGGCACGGATTCCGACTCCCGGCGAGGTGAAACGTCGGGAGTGGCGCTGCTCGCGTAAGCATTCCGGCACGTTCAGTTATTTGAGTGGCGGGCTCTTGGCGATTTCCGCCACGGCAGTTTTTCCCGCGCTTTTCCGTTCCCGGGGGACGAGCGGACCCCGATGCCCGCCCGGAAAAGCACTCGGAGGCGATGAATGCGGGTTGTCGACAGTTTGACCGCGGTGGTCCGTGACATATTGAGATGCGGTTTATGAAAGTCAAAGCATTGTCCTCCAAACGTGAATGAGTATAATATATACATCCCGCCTTCGCTTTCTCACCCTACCTTTGCCATCCTCACTTTGTAAAGTGAAGATCTGAAAGGGCCACCCGCAGGTACCACGGGTTTTTTTATGTGTTCGTGTGACTGAGTCGAGAAAAAATTCATGAATCCGGGGTTTAAATTCAAAGGCAGGATCCTGGCTGACTGCCTTCGCCTGAAACGTAAATCCTGCGGCCAATCGCGCTGCCATTTCATTTTTTTGATGCGCGAACGCGAAATTTTTCAACTCCCGAACGCCAGCCTCGTGCCTGATTTCGTGATTTTTCAATATCGAATACGTTGGATCGTTGGAAAAAAAAAAAAAATTTTTTTTTAAAGGGTTCACATCTTGCATGATTTATAAGCTAGATCGGAGTTGTCATTAAGGCTGACTCTTTTCTCCTCGTATAAAACAAGACATGACCGAAGGATTTACCGGTGTACAAGATGAGACCACGAATGGTATTTCAGAATTAAAATTTTTAATCCATAGAATTAAGATTGTTTTCTATCTGTCAGACTGATTCGGAATCAATTATTTCAATCGACGATGGGTTTTCCGTGCGCTTTACGAACGAAAAAGTTTATACTTAAAGCCCAGTTTGCTCTGCCAAATGCCAACGATTGGCGTACACCGAAGAAGCATAAGAGGAGGGCTGCTGTCGGGGAATCGAAGGCACGGGCACCCGGTGCTGTTCCGCCGCGAACGCTCGGTCGGCCTCAGCTTCAATGCGGAAGCGAGTCGCTGGAGGAAGCCAAACCGGGGAAGAATTTTCGCGTTTGCCGCCGCCTTCTAAAATCGTTATATTTTCCCTTCTTTTCTCCATAAATAAGGGACATAAAGGCAGCAAACAGTCTTTTGACGATGATCATTTAGCCGGAAGAAGTTATGCGCCGGAGTCATTGAATGGGTACCTGCGCGGGTGCCAGAAATTAATCCCTCCTGTGCCGTACAAGAGTTGTTCGCCAACCCGAACGCTCCTCTGATACAAGTCGGTATTTTTGTTGATCTTGTTTTCGCCATTGTCCTTTTGTGCGCTTTATTGTTCGGAAAATGATCAAAAGGAGACCGCACACAAATGTGGGAAAATGCGTTTCTTTTATGCATTTTCGGGCGGCGATCCTCAGGTTTCTGTACTCCAAAGCGAAATTAACTTCCCCGCCCTCCCCATCCCTCTCTTCGGGAAAACCCTTGGCAAACCGGAAGAGAAACGAACGTTGCTCGTTGTGACGCCTTTAAGGGGATGAAGACGGCGAGGGAGGATCCGCAAGAGGCGTCTCTGCGGTTCGAAGCATCCTCGGCTAAACAGCGAATGTGCTAAACGGAGAAGCTTGCACTTCTGCCGCTAATTATTACCCGATGCTGTCGGCCATCGCGGGGTAACTTTCGCGTTTTTTTTTCTGCAAGAGACAAACTTTGGCGCGTACCGAGGGATGATGGCTTTGCTTCGTTACATCGAACTCTGCCAGAAAGCACTCCGGTTCGGTCCAGAGAATGAATGGATTGCAACCGACGAGTTCTCTCTGTTTCCCAGCGGGATGCGGCGTGCTCTCGAGCCGCAATCGCGCTGTAGCGTTGCCATCCGCCTCGCCGAAGATGTTTCAACCTCACACAATTAATGTGGCAGGGAAGGCGTTTGCCGGGAGCGTCGCTTGCAACTCGTGCTCTTTTCCGTCCTTCGGGAGTAGCAACTGCGGAACGTTGATGAGAATCAATCCGGGGGCACCGCCGCACCCGGATGAAGTGCCGGAGAGAAGGGCCCGTCCGGTTTCGGGTGCCGAAACGTCCGCGGATACCGCGATCTCCCCGCGGAGGTAGACGGAAAGGCTCGCGCATCCCGTTGAATGAATATTAATTGGTATTAAACAAAAAAATTAATTTTTCATCTTTTGATTTATAAGTAAAATAATATAAAACGAAAATCAGGTTTATTAAAAGAGCGTCCCACGGAGCGAGAAAATGGGCGCATTTATCTCGGGGACCACACACTGAGGAAGTTACGGACGTTTTTCAGCAGCAACTAACCCAAGGAGTGAATTACATTTGCCACGACAGATAATCCCATCAATCAAAGCGAAGAATTTTTTGAGGAAACCGCGAAAGAACTCGTACCAAACCGAGGCGATCATTCACACGCGGCATTCTCGTACTTCTGACCGGAAACGGCAGGTGAGGCAACCGGGCCGTCGTGTCACGAGACATCGCGCCACATCCTCGCTGCACCGCAGCGTTCTGCGATCTTTTCCCGATTTTTTACCGCGCTCGTTTCGGCCTCTGCCGGAGGTAAATTTTCCAAGCCCAAAATGCGAAGCCGCGTAAGGTGGTTTAGAGAAATTCTGAAACCTGATCGTCGGAGGGAAAATTAACTTGCACCGTGGGAGAGCAAAGTCTGAGATTTTTGTTTCCACAAACCGAAGCCAGATGGCTCCACGTCCTTTGATGCGTCGCAGTCACGTTCCGTTATAAGGTACTCGTGCCTGAACGCTGGCCATTATCACTACATACTTATCATATGTAATTATTACAATTACGTTTTATGTATATGTATAACTTAACACATGGCACAAATTAACTTTTAAATGCGTAATAAAGGTTTCGGAATGGTTTTAAACGCCCTCTGACTTCGAGGAGACTGCACCAGACCTGAAGGCACGAGGTGTTCGAACGGGTGGCGGAAGGATGGGGCGCAATTAAATAAAATTCAAATAAAATATAAACAAGTGATTTTATTAATTTTATTGATGTTTCACGACTAAAACGTAATTAAGACTAAATGTGACTAAGTTATTTTAAAACACCGAATGGTACATCGAAACGTCGAAAACGGTTTTTAATGTCTGCTAATTTAAGTTTATTGTCAAGCATAGTAATAAGCTGTAACAAATTTCTCTTTATGTTAAGGGCATTTTTTTTTTTGTTTTATTGTCATCATATGGAAGATTTTTCGTGTTTATTGTCATTAGTATTGTACCTTTATCTTTTTCTTGGTCCAACTCTGTTTCGAATGACGAAAACAATGCAGAAACCACGGTGTTCCGGGGAAGGATTCGATGGCGCGACGCAGATAAGACCTTTGTGTAAAAGCGGGATTACGGAGTGAAATGGGAGAAAGCCTTTCCTCATCCTGTCGTTAACAAGGTTAAAAGCCTTTCCCCGGGAAAAGGCGTTGATCGAGAGAGAGAGCGGAAGGTTTGATTTTGAAAAGCAACTTCCAAAATAGCCGCCGGATCGAATTAACTTCGTCGCTTCGAAGTTGATGCATGATTTTCGGTCCTGTTTGGACTGGTTGTGCGCAAACCCTGATCGGTATGTTTCGGTGCTGCGGTGCGAATCTGCGACCGAAAGAAATGCAAAGCGGAGGGGATAGACGGTTTTGAACGAATCCGTCTCTTTTTATACGTAAAACTAATAGAATGAAAAAAACCAGTGGAAGTTTAGAGGTGTAAGAAAATGCGTGGAGCCACTTAAAACATGATTAGGGATGCATTTCGTTCAGAAGATCTGTCGAACATCTCAGATTTAAAATGCGGGATTGGCTTTTGAGAAAACCGAAACAAGAGGCGAGGTGACTGGTGCTGTCGGCGTATGCCATGTACGAAATGATCTGCAGCAAGAACCTTAAACGCGAGTGCGGCATTAAAAGAAAATGTTTGTTTTGTTACATTTTGGCCGACCGAAACTTGCAATTCCAGACGGTTGGGCCGAAGGCTTGATTTAGAACGTGGATCTAAATTTCTGAATTTATCGGCTAACTTGTTTTAAAACTTCGGATATTATGTGTCGAACACAGCATTTAAGACTAATATTTCAAAAGCCCCTTTTCATGGGCTATTGTCGATTACATGTTTATACTGAAAATGCGGGCGTTACCAAAAAAAAGTTATGAAATATTAAAACCGTGAGATTACCGGCGATGAATGTTCGAAATTGGAAAATTTATATTTTTCATCGCTGCCACTGCCTACGTTCCATGCATCGGATTAATTTTGATTATATTTTCATGTTCAGCGTAGAAATATTTATTCTTGATTAGATGGTTAGTGCTTATGAGCTGCTTTCAAGTCCTCTAAATACTGAAGTTATCGGCAGTAGAGGCTGTCAATACCTCTGGCTGAACCCCGACAGGATACTGTCTTCGTCGCTGATGCTCCTGCCGACTCTTCTGAAGATTCCTCTGACCCCTAAGCCCATTTTGGGCGCAATTGATGGCGGCGACGTCCAGGTGAGGGCTGAGTTTTTTGTCGGACATGACCCAACTGGGGTATTCGACCTTAAAAAATTAAAATCGGACCTGTTATAACCAAAGCATCATGTAAAAAATAACGAGATTTATACGTATGATCTCTACAGTAAACATCAAACGTCTCTACGGTATCACAATTAGAATTTAATTAATTCACGAAATCGCGTAATTTTTTTTTATGTGCTTCAATAACCGTAAGCACAGCGAGTTTAAAAGAGTACGGAACAATGACAAAGTCCGCATTGTATAAATATAATTTTTAAAAATTATGCTCTTTTAATATGCAAATTATTTCCCATTCAGCCCCTGATGCCATGAGGAAGAAAAAAAATGGCATCAACTTCGGGACGATAATTTAATTATTATTATTATTACATTTTCTAAAGGGTATTAAAGACGGGGCAGTCATAAAACAATAATTTTTTTCTTTCAGGGAAGAGACGGTTTGTTCATAAAACTTGGCTCTTTTATACCCACTTTGAAGATGTTTTTCCCATTATGAAATAGTGACATAAAAACCGAGAAGACGTGCTGAGTGTGTGGACTTGCTAATTTACCAGTCCATCAATATCGGCGATAAAACGTCCCGGGGATTAGAGATGTTGCACCTACAGCCGACGTACCGCATGGGACACCCTTCGCCCAGCACATGAGACGCTACGGACGTCATGTTCGAAAATGAAGGAAGCTCATTCTCGCGTCAGTTTTAAAATTTCGGTTCGGCACCGGGAAGCTTGGACAACTTCCCGAGGGGGAAATTTGATTTTCTTTCCCTGCCCGGGCTGCGATCGAGGGAAAGGGGAAAAGACTGCCGAATCGTGGCAGCAGAAGGAGCGTCCCCTCGTCAGGAGAAGCGTCGCTCGCCGCCTTACCCCCCGTCGGAGTGACGGATCCGAAAGGGAAACTATGCCCGGAAAGAGATTTTCGCGTGCGGCGCGCGGGGGAAAATGAAGTCGTCGGGGGGCACTTGCAGAAGGAAAAGAGACGGAATCCACTCGGAGGTATGCCGGATCGATTTCCGTTTTGCGACCGCCGAAGCTCCGGAGCTCTGAATTCGCTCCGGAAGCTGCAAAGCGACGCTCGCGGATCGCCTTCCTGCGAGAGTGACAAGAATCCCACTCCGCAACCGCCCAAATGGCGATGCCAGTTCCGTCCTTTGGGAAAATTTTCCGCGGGGAAATGCCCCGAGCACGCCCGAGGTTTCGGTCTCGAAGCCCGGTTAGCTGTCTCCGATTTGGGACGGGAAGCCGCATTTATTTCTGGCTCTGGCAAAAATTTGCTTAGGGCAAGTCGAATGCTAAGGCACGGCATGCGCCATAAAGCGCAAAGCCTTATTTCGACTTCCATTTGTTATAAGGTAAAAAACGGATTTTCTTGCCTTTTCGGGCGTCGGTAAGAAAATTAATTTCGTTTCCCGACCGAACGAGGGACAGTAATGAAGGGATTCGTCATCGGTGTATTAATTAAAAAAATAATTAAACAGAAATTATTTTTCTTCAGCATTTCGAATTAAACTGAAAAAAAAATTCACTTCACTTTTTGAATAAGAGTGTTTCGCCGTAAAGTACACTCGAAAGATTGACTGTGTTATGCAGCATTCATAAATTTGCAAGTATTTGATGGCCGGTGTACGTAAAATTCATTCCCAAGCAAAAAATTAGAAAAGAAAATAATAATTTTAATTTTTTTTTTTCAAAAACGTGCAGAAGGATGGAGGCAGAATAAACGGCAAAAATTAAAGTTCAAATTCGAGAGGCGAAGTGTAAGAAAGTGTTCGAATTTAGGTTTTTAAAGCATTCAAACATGGACATCCAAAGGAGAGGAACACCGCGAGGGATACGTACAAAAAGCAAGCACTGTGTGTCTAAGCAAATAACTTTACACGGTGTTAACTTACCAGTCCAGTCCTTAGGTTCTTTTGAAAGGGTTTTCTTTTTCTCTTATTGCTGCTGGAAAGGTTGATACCTAACAGTTTAGGTACGAAGGGTGATGCGGGGATTTCCATTTCCGTTCGAAACCGGCCTTTTGTCACTCATTCGAAGAAGTCTTCCCGTTTCTTTGCGCCGTGCTGCCGGCCAAAGGCGCGCTTTTTTTTTTTTTTTAAACGACGCTCGGGTACCATCCGCTGATGTGCTGCAGCTTCCTGCTTTTACATCGAGGAGCAGGCGAAGCTCGGTGTCACAGCCGAGCGTCTCTCCCACTGTCAGCAAACGTTTCACGCAATTTTCTTTCTCTCCGTAAATTTTACGAAATTTTGCTGTTGCCCGTGCAGCGCCTTCAGGTCATTCTGTTAGTCACCACTTGTTGAATGACAATCAATCTCCGTCGGCAGTTAATCGATTTCATATTCAATAAAGCTTTCAAAAAACATTAAATATTAATTTATTGTTTATTATACGGAGTTAAAAGCGTGCTTTTTTTTTTTTTTTAACTTTATCTCATGTACCACTCGCTTTCGACTGACTTTTTCAATTTCTCAGATGCATTTATTGAAGCCACCTATGAAATATTTCCGATTCGATATTGTCGTTAATATTTTGCACGGTCGCAGTATTCACCGCCGCATTATATATGAAACCCTTATTAGTTCATTAATTTCTGACCTTTTAAGCCATTCGACAATTTCACAATTCTCTTTAATCTCCTCTCCATCAATTCCAGAGTCTAAGTTTTCGGTCATTTTAGTTGCTGTCCATGTTCATCCTTTTATCGAAAAATCCTTCCTCTTTCGCCATTCCTGTTGGTCGCCAACGGGACTAAATTTTAACATCGGGACGGAATGATTAATTGCACGTTCCCCCCGAAACGTGCGGCTGTCGGGGTGACGAATGTTTTAACCTGAACGCGGGCAGGAACGCCTTGCGCCCTTCCATAAGGGGCTTTTTCATTCGGCTGGGGACACAGGGAGGATGCATTCAACATCAAAAAGTATCAAAAACCCATTAAACATTTACAATGTCGACGCTATCTCGGCTGTTTTTCTGAATCTTGGTCCGTACTTAGGGATTAATTTTTTTTTTTTTTTGTCTAAAACATTAAAATTCAGCCAGATTTAAAAGCTGACGGAGTTCAGAGTAAAATTGCGATGAGAAAGCATTAATAAAGAAGGAAAATAAATTCGTGCGGCCAATATACCCGTCGGATATCTCTTGACTGATCGTAAGAACTTTTGGTGTATGCAAAATGAATCATTTTTCATGCTTAATTTCATTTTTTTCTCTCTCCGAATGTCAGATATAATAATTTTTTTTCTTGCTATTGGATCGATTTCCATTTCGGGGAGGAAAGGACCGAATTAATTAAGGACTGCCCCAATCAATCACCTCCGTTATGGGTGGAGACACGAAAGCCAATTTTCATTTAACGTTAATCGACGTGGAAATTGAAAATTTTAATTGAAAATGCGAAGCAGCCTCAGAGGTGTCGAGCGACAATTTGCCTTTGGATAGGCGACGAGAGGGACGGTGACGAAGGCGGATTTGGAAAAGCGTCGTCGCTTTTCCAGCAAACCGCGTTGGGGATATTTGGTTTTCCAGGCAGTTTGAAGTGCCTCCCCGATTTTCGGGCGAAGGGAAAGCTCCCGGCGTTCGAACAACAGCGAAAGTGCCCTTTTCCGGACCGGAAATCCATCGCACTCGCCGGATTGAGCGAAAATCAACAGCGGAGCTAGCGTTCGCAGGTTTCGAGAAACTACCTAACAACTACGCAAGTGAAACGCAATCTAACGAATGCTGAGTTAGTTTTGCGGGTCTAACCTGTAGTTGATCGCGTTCTTATTTTCGATAGCCCGCCCAGAGCGGCTGTAGCGCGTTGAACGGAACGACGGCAGCCATCCGAGCCTTGCAAGGGCCCCGATGTGGCGCTTCACGACCTGAATCTGCTCCTCGTTGTCCGGCTGCGAGGCTTCGGAGCCTGTAATTTAATCTTCTAAACTTCTTTCAGATGATGACACCACATTTAGAAAGGGTAAAAAAGCGAGTTTCCTTGCGGAATTTGCGCATGCGCCTTTTTTCGTCACGATGCCTTGCTCGTCGCGGAACGCTTTTCGGGAGCGGAAGTCGCAAGTGGAAAGAGAAAAAAGAAAAACTTACCCATGAACCGCTTCTGCACGTCCGGATCTTCGGAAAAGGGCCCGGGGGTTTCGTGGTGGGACCCCTTCGAAGTCTGATACGCGGGCATCGGGTACTCGTAGGATGCTCCCTCTAAGAAAGCCTCTCTTTTACCTCTCGTCCTGTTGCCGCTCTTTCCGGTGCTGTTTCCGAGCCATTTGGAACTCGATTCTCGATCGAAGAGATCCCGCTCGACCCGTGCCACCGATCGCTTGCCGAAGTTCTTGAACGATCCCAAATTTCTCTTCTGCTCCCGCTCGTAGAATCCGTTCGGGTCGGAATCGTCTTCCCAGTCGTAATCTTTCAAAGGCGGATACTCCACGTTGTAGAAAGCGTTCTGTCCAGCGAACGGGTTTGCGTTTCTCTTTCCGTGCGTGAAATCCTTTGCCGATGCGACGCCTCTCTCGGTCCCGATGTTCTTGGCGTCCCCGATGTTTCTTTTGCCGCCGCTCAGCAAGAAATTTTTGGCTGCTCCGACGTTCTTCTTGTCGGAAAAGAGAAAATCCCCTGTTGCGCCGGGGTTTCTCTTGGCAAAGTTAGCGGCAGAGCCGGGGATTGCGAGATTCCTGAAGGAATCCGCGTTCTTCCTGTATTGCCCTCCCGGGAGGGCATCGCCGAAGAAGTTCCGAGCCGCTCCCACGTGTCTCTTCTCGCTGTTGTCCGGGGAAGCGTAATCCTCGTCGTAATTAGAGAAATAATTAAAATCCTCAGCACTATCTTCATATCCATGCTTTGCAAAAGATGCCAATCCATTCTCAGCCACGTTAAAGCCTCCATTCACAGTAAGCACATCAAACCCGCCCTTACCCACAAAATCCTCGGTGTCTGGGAAATTGGTTTCCTCGTTCGAGGCCTCCTTAGAAGGTCTAATTAGGTATCCGGGTTTGGAGTGCGACATTCGCTTTTGCGGAAGCTCCGAACTTCTGTCCGGGAAGGCGAGAGACCGTTTTTCAACGTCCTCGTATTCGTCGTACACGTCGCTCTGTTCGTTTTCGAGCTTTTCCGCCAGGGCCTGCAATCTGAGGTGACTCAAGCCTTCCGCGGTTCCCAGTTCCTCTATTAAAAGATCCAGAAGGTTGTCTTCGTTCTTCCGCTTGTCGTTGCTGGCGACGGGCAGTTCCCCGTTTCTCGCCAGTGCTTCAACCGATCTCTTCCCCTGCGGCAAGGCCCCGGATCTGGCAAGCACTCCGACTTGGCGTTTCTCTAGAATGTGACTGTTTTCGCCGGCGACCTGAAACGAGTCCGAAAATCAAATTGGAATCCACTGAGGCACCTGAAAAGTCAGTGAAAATCTGCCGCCTCCTTGTCAAGTTTTTTTCGTCAAAGTTGCGTTTGACGCTATGTGAGATATTAATTTTCGCTTTTGATTTTATTGGAATGGATTGGATATGTTCGTTATTTTTTGTAATTATCACTTTGCTGAGAAATTGCTGTCTTCCTTTTGCTCTTTTAAACTGGCAATTTACGTTAGACCTTCTTTTTTTGGTCGCCTTTTTTTCAAAGACGCAATGAGACATGAAAACTTACCGCCGCTACGTGTTATTAATGCACATACTTTGCAGGGGGTGATTTTTTCTGCTCTCTGAAAAAAAGCAAGTTCGAAACTGCAACTTCAAAGTATGCAACAAAAAAGTGGACGATGCCAAAGGAAATAGCTGCAGTTTATGCCAACCAACGATTTCGCCTTCCCGAGCAAATTACGGATTGACTGTCCTTATTGGTACGGACACATATGGATCACATACGTGAAAAATAGCATTCGATTAAAGCCGTGAAAATCCTTCTGAAGGAACGAAGGGAAGGGTTCGAAATGGATGCGAGTGTTTTCATTCGGAGCGTTGTCTGACGTTAAGTTAAAGAAAAATTAACATTGGGATTATGATATAGTGCTGGCTATCGATCAAGATAATATGTTGGAAGTAAAAGTTTGGGCCTTTGGGTTAACCCTTGGCACAGTTTCACATTCATTATTTGTTATTGATTCTACGGACAGTTTGTTATAACCGTAATTTGTCGACTAGCGTGGCATACAAATCAAGCCGCCGGCCCTCGACTTCTTGTGCAGCATCTACCACGCGGGGCGGCTTAAAAAGTTTCCTTTTTTTTCAACATAAATCGGGCATGATAAATAACCGTTCTGCAATTGAGCGGAGACGGGCACCGGGCATGAAGAATAAATGAAGGAAGTCCACTTTCGAGATCCACAGGACGAAGACATTAAATTTCCGGATGAATTTTTAGGAGAGAATCGCATGGTTAAGCGGAGGATTAAAACATCAATGGCCGAGGTAGGCAGATAATCGGATATAAGAATCGTGGGATTCGAAATGCGCTCTTTAACGAGTAAATAGGAGCATTAAAAGCAATAATGAATGACATGCGCTTCAATGAGTGGTTAAACAAATGGGTTCCCCGGGAAAGCAGTATCTGAAAATGGGATTAGCCCCCGGCTTTTGCCGGTACGATGAAACGATATTATAATTAATAACATGCTGCGAAACGTTATACCCGGTGTGGAAATGGCAAGTAAAACGGTTAATAAATGATCTACGAATAAGCTTAAAACAAATTCGCACAAATTTCCCAATTGATCGCCAATAAATGCGTGACTTTTTAATAAGTAAAATTCACATTAATGTACAAGTACATCAGATTAGAATTATTCACTGTTATAATTGCGGTCCATTGAAAATGTTAAAAGTACAGATTGCATACGCTTAATAGAGCTATGGCTAATAAATAATGAAGATACGGGGAAAATTGCCATTTATTCGAGAGATAATTCTTCCAGTTTTAGGGACTTTGCATTACACACCGATTTAGACATGTTCATATTGATACCAGGTTGTGTACCCAATTAAAGACAGAAATGAACCACGTATTTGTTGTACGTAGGAAAATTTTAAAATCCTTCGCTTGATTAACGGAAACCGCTAAACGTGAAAAGAATTTTGCAACAAATCAATCTTTGCTTTATAAAAAATCATAAAAAAAATAAATTATTTTAATAATTACATACGTATAAAATTTGCAATTATGATTACAGCGGTTTTTAAGAAATTGAAAAATAATTTTGTAAGTTATTATTAAATGCGCATAAAGGCTGCCACTAATTGATGCCCTGTCTGAAAAGTTTTGTTTCCACTTGGTTTTGGCTTCGTCTCCCGCCATTGTTTGGCTTCGTCAGATTCTGAACCACTGCACTGGACATTAGCGAACGGCACAAGACGAGTGGTGCAGCCGTAAAAGCACACTTAGCCGCCATCCATTTAATCCCATGAATAATTCATGTCATCTGCCGGCTCGGCATCTTCTCGCAGTGCATAATTACCATCGGTGACGGATCGTTAACTGAAATTCCGCCCACGATACGCGAAAATCGCCTGGATTTTCCCTCCCCGGAAAAACCTCGGAAGAAATTCGAACGGAGCGAACGCCGTTCTTTGTCGGCGGATCTGCCTCGTCCGGATCTTCATTTCTCAGCAGCCCCGAGGCGACGCGTGTCGCTCTCCGAATCTCAAGCAGACCCAACTTTTTTTTTTCCCTTTTTAGCCGGGGGAAAAGGAAGAAAAAAGAAATTTTCCGAGGGAAGAGGAAAAACCAGATGGAAGCGTCGGGAAAATCGGCCCGTCGAGATTTCCCCGACCGCAATAACCGGGATTGAAGTCGATCAAAACGACAAGTGCCGCAATAACATTGCGGGAAGCGCTCGAGGGACGTGGACCGAGTGCCGTTTGCCGCAGACGCCGGTTTCGAATCCATTCGGAAAGCGAAAAAATTTCAAAAGGATTTTGACAGCCGCAAATTCCGTTGGCGCTCCAAGAAGAAGAAAAGTTTAGAAATTGCCTCGGAAAGCCCGGAAAATGTTTGATCTGGTTTAATCTCCGGTTCTGCGATACATTTTCGAACGTACATTTTTCGCTGTTCCCGCCGAAATGGCGTTCCGTGAGAGTCAAAAATCCGATAACGGAAGTCCTCGGGCAAAATTGTCGGTGGCTCTTCGTCTCGATGCTTTGCCTCTGCTTCGATGCAGAGCACGAGAAACGGAGTTTCAGACGCACCGAGGGAAAGAAAAAGGAATTCGAAAAGAGCAAAAATGAATCGAAAACTGATGTCGCGAAGTGCGCCGTTTTTGAATCGGGCGAACCACGTGCCACGTGACGGACGTCAGCGACGGTGGAAAGGTCCCAACAGCGCCGTCGGATCGTCCTGGAGAAAGGCTTTTCAAAAACTTTCGAGTTTTTATGGAAAAGTACCTCGCAATGTTAAGTGTCACCGCGACGACGGGATCTGTGCAAGGAGCAGTCCTTTTGTTCTTCGCATTTTCCCGGCGAGCCCCGGGGGGGTAGTTTTCGCAGCTTTCACGAGCACCTCCTAATTCCGTTTGACGTTGCGATCGTTAAAATTAAAATATCAAATCTCATCCTGTCGCAAGACGTGCTGTCGCGAAAGCAATTCAAAGTAAACCGGCGATTTACCCGCGTGGGTTTTCGTTGTTTTAGGCGGAAAATTTTCCACCGTTTAAAACTAAATCCGCATTTTAATCTTTTTCTCTGAGCAACTAATATACGCGTGCGGTTGTCGGGAACACCAATATGTCAACATTCCTTTTGTCCACGAATCGGTTTACGGCGTTATTAGCAAAAGTTGCAACGGGCGTAAATAATCGTGGCAGATACGGGCAAAATGCTGTTGCAAAGTCCGAATTAATACAGTGGCAAGAGTCTCATTGGGATCTAATTTTAAAATTAGTTACAGAGATTTGCATTTTTTTCCATCCTATTTCAAACTGTCCTCACTTGAACTGGAACCGTCGCGTCACCTTTTTCATGATCGCAATTTGTCAATCCACACATTCCAGGCACAAACTTCCCTTCAGAAAATGCGCTTCTTACTCGTTTTTTCGGCTAAAACTGAGTGCGGGAAAAAATTTCGATTTCGTCATTCCGAAAGTTTCATTAAAATCCGCGGTTTTGTGCGCGAATTTGGGTTCGAAACGGGAAAAAAACGCTAAGAATTTTCATTACAATTTCACGTATGAGGCGCGCAAATCGCTCGCAATCCCCGACGAGGTACCCGGATCAGGTTTTCAGAACCGATATCGAGATTTCAGGCCGTCCAAAATGCGGTTGTCTGCCCGTGACAATTTAATCGTCACGTCCCGATCCACGGCGGAGGGTGCCACGGGGAGAGAGAGAGAGAGAGAGAGAGGGAGAGATATTAATTCCTGCGGAAATAATATCCGAGATTTCCGGTTTATGCCGCCGCCGGAAGCGCCGAGGAAAAAGCTGTCGGAACGCGGAAAGTGAGGAGCGACGTGAAAATTTCTTCCTCTCTCACTTTCCCCGCGACCGGAGAAATTCGCTTTTGCCGCGCGGAAAATCACTGCGGGCGCTTTAACGTGTCAAGAGCGAGTGACCGAAGAAAACGAATTGCCGGGGGAAAAAATTCGAAGTCAGGTATCATTCATAGAATCTGTCTGAGAAAGATTCCGGCTCGGTCGCCGACAGCTTAAACGAAGTACCTCGATGAGCAAGAAGGCAAGGTTTCCTTTCCTCCGCTGTCGGACGGGGAAGAGAAAACCTGTTCGTGCTGCGTCCGAACGGCAAAATTACTCCCCGGCAGTTCTCTCGTCGCTGATTCGAGCCAACGGATGAGCGAAGGCTTTTTAATATCCTTTCAATTTATTTATGCACTGATTTCCTTTTTTCCCCCCCGAAATCCTTTTCAAATCATTCGCTCGCCTGCTTTTGGAAGCCGAATTGTGGATGAAAAAAAAAAAAAGAAAGAAACTCGTCGTGGCAGCAACAAATTCACACCCTCCCCGGTCCGCGCTCCGATCCGGCGAATATTTTTGCAAACTTTACGGCTTTGCAAAAGTCGCATCTGAAGCACGAAGGCGCAGCCCAACCTGAATGTACCCGTAGGACGCTCCGAACCCGTTGTTTTTGAAAATGGAATTGGATTTCTGAACGGGACCCGTGACGATTCGAATCGGCTTCCGTTTCCGAAGCGGACGTGTAATTTTCTGGATTTATGGCTGCGCTTTAGGAAGATTTGCTTTTGAATAAGGATTTCATATTTGAAGGCTTTTTTAACTTGTTTTGCGCTTTCGGAAGCGAAGCTTTTCCAGTTGTCAGAATTCTCCAGTTGTCTCAATGAACCGCAATAAATTCGGCCCAAAATCTGATTTTCTATTTCCGAAGGAAAATATATTATTTGGTGGAAAAAAATTCCGAGTGATTTTAAGAACCCGTCGCTTATTTCAATGCGTGGCCCATGTCGATGGCGGAAACACGTACGCGGCTTGAGTTTCATTTTTTTTCTGCCGTCTGCTCCCTGCCTGGGGGGGTTATATTTTTCACCCTTGCATGGCATGTAAGCTTAAGAATGCATCCTGAATTTGAAATCGTAGCTTTTTGAAGTGGCCGGGGCAATCCCGCAAAAGTTATTCAGCAAGTTAATCGTAAAGTTGCTCGAACGGCTAAGTAAATTTTCGGCTCCCCTTAAGTTACGGAAGTTGATTAGGTTTCAATTCAAAATGTACATAAAAATTTTCCCTTTTCATTTCAGACGCCGAAACTCGGGCATTTTGCGCCTTTAAAGAAATTATATTTTTGATGCGCCATCGAATTATTTCTCTTTCTCGGATGTTGCACCGTCCTGACGTGAACGGATGATGGTGGACGCTCCAGTTTGCAGAACTGCAGATTGTCGAGGCAGCTAAAAAAATTGCATTTCATTATGTAAGGTAATGTCGCCATTGTCGGGAGCATGTGGACAGGTTACAGCCGAAAAAATGCAGCTAACAGCGTACATCCGGTACAGTGTATATTCATAATCCACGTGAAATTAAAATGCCGAGATCCCCTGATTCCGCATAATATCAAATATTAAACAAAGTCGCACTTTTAAGTTGTTAAGAAAGAGTCTCCGTTCCAATATGAGAAAAATATAAAATCCGAAATCGTTACTGTAACTATGGAACATTATATCCATAATATATTATTCTGAAGGCGGATAAAATTTCACGTAAGAATGTTGAAAAATTTCATGTTTTAGCAAACTGCCTAAGTAATACGTATTAAAAATGTGTCACATAATTGATTTTTGCATTTTTTTTTATAAGAAAAATTCCTCAAATTCCTTTTCAAACTGATTTATGCAACATGTAATTATGAGCATATTTATTTTGTAATTTACGATCTACTTACGTATGAAAATGGAATCGCACATTTTAGGGGGAAAATATTGTTCGGTAGCAAAGCATTTTGGTTGAATTAAGAACGAGGATATGCAAATAATGCAGAATCACAGTCGGATTTATGTATTAAGCTTTCAACGGGTAATGTTCTCTCCGCTGCGCAAATGCGATTTTTTTTTCCGAAGAAGATTTTGCATTTGCACGGCAAGTGACAAGATTTTCGAAGGGTGCACGAACGAGACGTCAAGGCGTCGCTCAGGAAAAAGAGATAAATTCGGTGCAAGTGCCGATGGACGCGGGAGAATCCGAAATTCGATCGCCTCGGCCCGTCGGTTTCCCGATCGGAAGCCGCCGCCGAAGGTGGACAGCAGAGCGAGAAACAAAGAAGGCTGCGGGATGAATGACTCGGAACCGTGAAGAAGAACAGAGCCATCAACTTATCCCGTGACGCTCGGAAAATGAAGACGATGGCCGGGTACCGTGACCGCAGTGCACCGGACAAAAAAAAAAAAAAAACGCGGTGGTGCATTCTTCGGAGATGAATACAAATCACGATATAAATGGATTATCTCTGCGAAGTATGGAGGCTGCGTAAACCGAACGGGAAAAAGAATGAAGCCGTCATCAGGCGAGTAGAGAAAAAATTTATAGCTTAATTGACTCACCATGAAAACGTATCCGGCATTGTGTTTGAGAAAGAATCAGTTGGCATTCAAGCGGCCTTTTTTTTTTTTTTTTGCCCCTCCGGCAGTTACGGGAGAGATGTGGAAAATGAAATTCAGGATGAGGCTGGGGGTTTTTTTGTGGAGCAATAAAGAAAAAAAGAAATACCGGCCCAGAAATGCAAGTGTCCCGATTCATAAAAATAAATAATAAAAAGATGGGGAATGAATGAAGAGGATTTTGATGTTGGCCGAAGATGAATTGGTTCGCATTGATCGCGTTTTCGAAATGGGTCTTCGCTCCTTTTTACAACGGCTCTCGCAGGGCTACAAAAAAGGGCAATCGCAGTCCAGAGGAACGTCAACGGAGAAAATTTGACGGACTTTTACGATGCCCGCGGAGGAGTTGGTCGGCGAGGACGCTGTAAAAGTGGCGACAACTCGCGTTGCGACCATCCTCGCCGGATAAATTTTGATGCTTGATCTTGCGTCCGTCCCAAAGGTGCGACGGAAAACTTTTCCATTGAGGTTCGAGAAGGAGAAAAAAGGGAAAAGTCCGGTTCCGAGGGGGGTCTCCCTGGTTTCTGCCATTTACGTGGCCGCATTTGAATTCGGATGCGCGGAGAAATCGGTGGGGAATCGTCTGAATCCGTTGAAAAATTTGTTCGAACGCCAAACGTCGCGCTCAAAAATCCAGATAAAATCGGAACGCTTTCTCATTAAAAAGGGAAAAAAGGAATCATAAAGCGGTGCACGGTGCAATGTTAAATTCCGTACAAAAATGAAAAATTTTGTAAAAATCGGAAAGCATTTGCACGTGGAGAAGGGAAAGACTTCACCCCTGAATACCGAACACTTAAAATGTGGAATGAGATACGAATTACGCTGGGTCATTTTCGACGAACAGAGTTTTAAAAATATTCCCTACAAAAACCGCGTTCATTTTGATATTTAAATACAAAGACTTACCAGGGACAAAAGAAACAGCATGAAGAGCAGAGACTTCGGGACCATATTCGAGGCTTGCAAGCAGTCCCTCGCGCGTAACTTGCAGAAGTAAATTGAGTACGTATACGCGGCTTTTGGCTTCGGAAACGCGAAAGTCGCGGGAAACAACGTCGAAAGCGTCCTCACGAGGATGGAAAACGTTTTGAGCGCAATCGGAGGATGCGAAGCAACATTTAAGTTTCGAGCAACAGGAGCGGGCAGCAGTAGGCATGCGTTGGGGGATAAGTTCCAAGGCGCACGTGGGAGGCTTCCCCGGTGCTCCCCGGGGGGCTGAATGTGAAAGTTCAGCGTTTTTTCCCCGCTGTGGCGGAAACTGCTCCTCTGCGATTCCGGGATCTCGCAACCGCGCTCAAATGCGAATTTCCTCGTCGGCACCGTAATTAATGACCCGCTGCAGAAGGCTAATATATCATTCCCTTTGAAGACGTCTTAATCAGCTTCCAAAGAGAAGGCGAACGGATTGAATTTCGAATTACTTCAGTCATAAATATTAATGCTAACAAGAAAATGAGATGGCGTTCGTTAGGGGATGAACTTTTATCCGTGCCCCCTCCCCCCCCCGAATCATCGGGTGGTGCGAGAGCTCGCGCCGTGGGCGTTTTCGAGTGCAGCGAGAACCCGAAGGAACGGAACCGAATTCATGCAGACGGAAGCGAATCCGCGGCACTGGAGAAAACCCGAGGAGGGTAACAAGGATTCCAGTCGCTCTTTGCATCCGTTTTTTGGGCTCCTCGCAACGGGAGGACCGCACAAATCCGAGGTCCAGCGCATCGGCTTTTTGAAAATTCCTCGTCTTATTTTCTCTTTCTAATTCGCTCGTTCGAAATCCGCGATGTCCGATCCGAAAAATTCCGGAAAAAAAAAAAAAAAAAAGAAAAGAAAATTTCCCTTCCGACCCGGCTTTTCCGTCGCCTGCTCCGGGGTGCGCCTTCCTCCTCGGATTTTCCCATTCAGCATCTGAATCCCTTGAAAGTCAATAAAAGGACCATTCACTCCCGTAAAAGCCTTCTTATCTTTCGCGCCAGGAAAATTTCCACCTTCCCGCCGGGAGTAATGCTTCCATTAAATGCTGTTTTAAAAGATTAAAATTTATCCTTCAGCTGGATAAAAATTCTGTTCTGAATTTTTCCAGTTTAAGAAAGGAAGAGGAAAAGTTTGTAAATCGTTCATTAGCAATTTACCTGAAGGATTTTTAAATTTAAGACTCAATTTTTTCTTTCAACGCGATTTTCCGCTGTCAGGGCGAAGTCCGAATGAAATATAACATTAAGTTGCATTTTTGATGCTGTCATATCGATCATTTGATTGTATTTACACAACCGGCGCTCTCTTTATCGGCGTTTCCATATGTTCATCTTCAGTAAATGCTCTCCAGAAATGTCATTCACTGTGGTACATTTCAGGGCACGAGGAGAAAAAAGAAAAAAATAATACATCAAACCCTTATTTGATGACGGCGGTGAAGGATTTTACCTGACAGTTTCTCAAACTGGCCTTATTTTCAGGGTTTTTGGTAATAAAAATTATAAAGATTCAACTGCATCGGATGAAAGCCGACGTACAGGAAGATGCAATCCGGAAGAGGGAAAATTTTTGACTTGTGCACTTATAATTATTCATATCGCGTAGTGAAATGTGAAAATTTTCCGCGGCGGGCGAAGATGCCTCGAACTTAAGGCACGCTACACTTTGCAGGTGCCTCCGAACGGTTTTTTTTGTCCGTTCGCGAACCTTTACTGCTTAAACCATCCACTCCTACGGACGGATCAATTTGTCCCTTTCGCTGTGGTCGAAAATCCATTCTCGAGCAGCGTAATGAAAAGCTGAGCCGGTGGGATTCCGAATGTGACATCCGCCGTCCGCTTTAAGCAGCCGGAGAAAGGCAAACGCTTGTTTTCGCGGCATTAAGCGTCCCTCGCATCGTCCGAACCGCGATACGTCAGCGAGAGCCGTTTCATTTTTCCCCAGAAGAAAAGCGAGATTTTTCCGACAGCTCGGCAATTTGATTTCTTCCCTTGCGTGGGGGCATTCATTATCGCAGTCGGAGTGCATCCAGCGGAAGAAACAGCTTTTTCCGCCTCGCCTGCCTTTCGATCTCAGCTGTGAATCGTTTTTCGGACGAAATATGTCACGGGGCACGAAAAGTTTGGGGAAAAAAAAAAAAAAAAGTTTCCGTGGGATGCGTTGGGCGGAGGTGTGAAATTCTCGAACAAGGCTGTCTGTCAGTCGCATGAAATCGGATAAGCGAGAAAAAGGTGAATAAGTTTCGACGGAGAAGTTATCGCGGTTTGGGTCTTGGCAGAGGCAACACATCGCTGAGGGAGGTTGTGATCCCTGTCGGTTTGTGAAAAGGGGAAGAATCGTCGAGGCTTCAACAGCGAATGGAATTTTCCTTCGGGAAAGTCAAATTAAATTCGTCATCCAAGAAACTCGAGAATAATCTCAGCCAATATTAATTGTGTCACCGGCAGAGGCAAAACTGTTTTTGTTGGGTTATTTTTGACATGAATGAAACCGTCAAATCTTAATTATTTCTCCGCTAAATGAATGCTTTCCGCATTGCTCGACCGAAAAAATTCAACGTAGTCCTGGAAAATGTAAATTTTTTCTTATGCATGAAGACGTCTTCATGTATTCAATCAGAACTATGTTCATTCGACAACCGCGGCAACTAACCATTCCCGGCACTTTGGTTTGCCGTCTTCATCGGAAAAAATTTTCTACTGCAGTGCTTCCAAATGTGATCGGATTTGAAAGAGAAACAAGTTTGGTTGACATATAAATAGTGATTTGTAAGTACTTCTCGATTACCTGCGACCGCAATTAGCTTTACATTGAACTGCTTTAATAAACCTGAAAATTTTTGACCTATATTTCCCGTCCCAGTATTCGTGGTTGTTTCGGCAAAAAATTTCTTATATTTAAATTTTAAACCGAAAACATTTTCGCGATAAATATCGTTTATTGTAATTAACGATTGATTTTCATCGTGCCTTTGGGCAACATCCTCCGAACACTTTTAACCCGATGCGTTCGGTTCGGCTATACTCATGAACGTACAAATTTGATCGTATTACCTTTTTCTGATCAGGTAAAATGATCCATCTTCATGATCCTTTTCATGAAAAATCCTCTTTATTCGTTCTCAATTTGGACAAGCAGGGAATTATTTTATTGATTGAAATTTTCGCATCTCATTTCTCAGATCCACACTCTGCATCTTCGCTTAACTGAAAAGACCATCGATATTTGAGCATTTTACTTGTATTTAATAAACTAAATGTACCATCGTTTGAAAGTTATCTGTTTTCCTCGATGGTACATTTAGCTGTATCGGTATAAATATTCGCTATATATATTATATTTAATATATTTCGTTTGCAGATCTTTCACAAATGAAAGGCACGAGCAGCACATGCCTTGGTTCAAACGAGGGCTACGCAGTGCACCGTACTAATATTAAAAATACATTATTTACACGTTTTCGTTATTTATCACATACGTGCAGATTGTACGACGTTCACGCGTCTCCGGCAAATGGAAGAGCAAAGCCTCATCTGAAATGGAAAATGAAATAAATCAAACGAGTCTAAAAAAGCATAATTTTTGTCAATAAAAGTCAGAAAGTAAAAAAACATTTTTAAGAAAGAGAATTTTTCCCAATAAATTACAAGAGCCAGCATTTGGTTAAGTGCGGCTGACTGATTGAACGCCACGAATGCCTGATTCACACAATTAAAAGAAAGGAAAATCTTTCTGACCATATTTCGGAAGGAAAATTTCTGCCATCTCCAGTCGCAATAAATTATCCCGGCAATGTATAATAAAAATTATGATTTACGTACATCCATAACTTCAACATTGATTATTCAGAACGAGTCTGTTAGGCGTTGCGATATTTATGATAATAAAAAAACAGTCGATTTTTCCGGTCTGCTGTTTAGTCAAAAGACGGAATACAAGCTGAATCTCGGTGTCGTTTGTCAGGTCTTAGCAAAATTAGGAAGGCCAAAATTTTTTTTTTTTTTTTTTTTTTTAAACGTCGTGATGTATATTGCGCTTTAAGCAAAACATATCTGCAAATGTATCACAATTTAAATCTGAAATAAGGCAGAATGAAGGAATATTCCAGAAAAATTCGGTCCTCGGTGGAAAAACATATATGGAAATATGCATTTCCCTTCGAAAGGATCCATTTACGCATTGGAATATTAAATGTCGACAAAAAAATGATTCGAACAAGTCCGGCAGCTAATGGGTTTTGCCTTAAAAACTGCAGCAATGTGTCATTTGGAAACGTTCAAGTTCATACGTTGGCCCCGAAGAATTTTTACGAAAAATGCAAATTATACGAAGTCGCAGAGGCCACGGGTTCACTTGCTATGGAACCGGATTGTTTGACAGCCAGTTGATCATGTGTAGCAATTGGATGAATGCTAAAACGAAAAGGTAAATGAAAATAAATATCAGATTGACTGTGCCGGCAGCCAGAGGATTTCATCGGCGACATTGCGTGTCATTGCCGTAATAAAATCCCTTTCAGTTTTGCACATTGCTGACACCGAATCGATTACTTAAATCTTTTATTACATTTTTGCAAGAATTTTATTTCCAAATGCTTTTTCTAACGTTCGAAAAACCTCCCGACAGTGATATAAATTCTTTTTTTTGTCCGTAAAAATTCCTTTATTTTTGTATCGTAAAAATTCCTTGCATATTGTCCTTTAATGTATTTACAATATGCAGTTTATTGCAAAAGACAATTTTCCCACTGTCAGTTTTTGGTATTCAAATTTTCTTTGAAGAAAATGCTCATGTCGTATCTGACTCCGTATACTTTTCATCAGTTATTTCGTTCGTCATATGACATTTATCTGTTCTGCACGTCCAGTGCGAGATATTTATTTAAGTTTCTGAAATTTTTTTTTTTTCTTTCGTTAAATTTAATGTCCCACCGCAGATTATTGCGACCGTAAGGATGTAATTTGATTCTACAGCCTCTATATTGGGATGGCCACCCGGAAAACCAAACCGACTTCTAATTTAATGCGTTTCTTACGAAAACGGAACCTTTTATTTTTTCACCAAGATGGAGATTTTATAAGCATTATTAGGCGATCACTAAGTAGAACGCACCTAATTTTATTGCATTTGTACAAAAACGTCTCGAGGTGGATTTCCTTTTTCGTACACCGCAACCCGATGTTTTTCTCGGTGTTCTCCGTGACGATTCAGACCTAAATGCCTTCGCGTCCCGAAGAAGGATTCAAATGGAAAAGGAAAGGTTTACTGCGACGACAGAACTTAATGTGCGCAATGAGAGCGTTCACCCTCGCCTCTTGCTAAGGGAGATGTGCGAAGGGCGTCAAAGTTACAGCGACGGTCAACGGGCGTCGCCATAATGCGGGGAACTGGCGATGTATTTACACTATATTGTTTCATACCCCATGTGTACGACTGACCTACATAAAAAGTGCAAACATATAACGAATATTTCACCTTATTCAGCTCTTGCGCGACAGATTGTTTGACCTGTTCGGGTAGATAGGCGTCGTGGCATCAGGCTATGAGTGTCACAATTTTTGTCCGGGTACGGCAAAAACACAAAAATAAATGAAACTCATTGCGGCGTACAAATTTTTCTGAAATCGCTGATTTAAACTTAAAGTTTATCGCTGAAGCCTCAAGCAAAAGCTAAATTCGAATGGCTCATTCATCGTCGTAAACTGTTTACGATTAATATACTAACACGCGGAAAAGAAAATTTTTTTTTTTTTTTAAAAATCAAACGCTGTCAATGCATAAACGTTATTCACAGTAATTTTGACGTTATAAATATTTCTGCATTCTTCGGAACCGAACAGATTATTTCGCCCTTGCCTGAATCGTTTGCTGCTCTGCATAGGAAAAGGAAGTACGGGGGAATGTTCACATGATGTTAGCTTGAAATGTGAAAAAGAGAGAAGGGAAAATCAACGTAATTTGATTTTTTTACGATGTTAAAAAATGTAATGGTCAATGCATCCCCCATTAAAATGCCTCCTTGCCGCGAATTAACATATTTGCTTTTTTTCCATAATTCACGCCGGTTTTGCTTTCTTGAGATTTTCTCTCCTTTCTTCGCTCATTTTCCTTTTTTGTAATTCAAGTTACGATGAAAAAAAAAAAAAAAAGTAGTCAACTGCTTACCGGTGATTCGCTGCGAACATTCAGCAATCTCGGCCGAGGGTTACGCCTGCTTATTAACGTGTGAAATAATCATATAGGTATATGTGAATAATGTTAAAATGATTATTTTTATGTATAAAAAATTGTGACTCAAGAGAATGCAAGTGATCCTCTTGGTACACTCGGAATCATTTTTATTGTATCATACATTACTTTGAATGCAGATTAAAACGCAGATAATGCTCTAAGTCTTGCGTATCATGTTAAAGCCTTCCGGCCCTTTATGTCAAAAACGGTGACACGTTAAAAAAAAAAAATGTATTCAAATTGGAGGAAAATCCCAGTCTTAAGAAGTGACACATTTACCACGGACAGCTATTATAAATGTTATTCTGGATTAATTTAAATTTTCCATCATTAAACGAGCCAATTTAGGAGTGGATGTTTTTATACATTTTAATTAATGTAGTTAGCAAGCTCCGACGATAAAAGTTTCAAGCTTTAAACATTAAGGAATCATACATTCGTCAAGTATATATGAATGTCACGTTATCAACCTTCATATAAAAGATATCGTCGCTCCTATGGTGATTGTACTGCAGGTACTCCACCATTAATGCTACATCTCCTCCAATTTGGAAAATTGAAAAATAATATCACAATCTGTAGAAGTGGAAGGAAAAAAGAATAAGACGGATTTGATGTTGGAATTTCGAAAAAGTTATTTACACGAAATTAAATGCACCTTATCATTGATTTAGTGAATGTATCTCAACCAGAAGGACATCATGCTAGAACACTCCTGCCAATAACTAATTTATTCCTGTAGTTTTCATCCGAAAAAGTCAGTGACAAAACATTGTTTCGGGAGATCGCTGGATTACCGCTGCAATTCAGCAAAATCCATGTTTTCTCCGGTTACATCGAAAGACATCTCCTCCAATCTCGCTGGACAAGCGACGGGGAAAGGCAATCACCTCCGTTGTGCACCTATCGAAACGATCCTAAAATTCCACTTTTAATAATCGGAAACCGGAAACTTTGCTTCGGGTCCATCGTTTCCGGTGTGAAAACGCTCGGTTCGCTTGGTCAGCAACCGAATCCCGTGATGAAAATCAGGGAGGCAGCGCTTAAGCTCAGGCATTTTACCAGTTTGGAAATCGTATTCCCATTTCGTGTCACCCCAAGTGCCGGGGGCGTCTCCATCGAGTCGAAAAATGTTTCCTGTCGCCCTGCACAAAGTTCGATTTCGTTCGCCTCCACGACAGTCGCTGAATATATATTGGAAAAATGAATCATGAATTCATTTCGAATGGTTTTCCGAACCTTTTTTCTTTTTTTTCGGGGGGGGGGGGCTTTTTCGTTAAATTTTCGCCGATGCGAGGCTTTTCCCCGGAAAATGAGCTTTCGCATCCGCAGCATCCGAGCCCTCGTTTTCATGCACGGACATGAGGACATTTGCCCCATCGGTGAGACAAAAGCTTCATTCAAACGTTTTTATAAATCTCCGTCCTTTATGAAACTACAGAAAAAACATTTTCAGCATTGCCGTCACGCACTTTTCCGAATGAAATACTTTTATTAAGGCAAAATAAATATTCACGCAATCGTTGTTTTTCATTGATACTTCGTTAATTGAAATTTTCCCTCATAATAAATTGATTTCGTAATTAATACGGAAAATGAAACTGTACGCTTTTCTGCAAAATTCTACACTAATTGACTTTGCAAAGGGTTTCGCCACAGCTCTATTTTTCCTATTTGAAAATAAAAGCATATTTTACATATTAATTTGATAATATAAATAAAATTAAAAGCAAAAGCTTCGAATGAAAGACTGAAACCGGTGTACCAGGTATGATTTCGAATTCAATTTGCAAAACTGATGCCTGGTGCCTGAAACCATGAAAAGAGGAGGGACTTCGTTTGACTCCGACAGCGCAGCACGTAAGAAAAACAGAATCTTCCACCGACGGAGCGGAAACTGCTCGATTGCCACTCCGACGAAGGTACAGCTCGAGATCAGTATAGGAAATGACAGTGTGCTTTCCATCCCGAAAGGTTCTGACGTTTTGGTGCATTGCAATGGAAAGACTTTTATGCGCCCGGAAGGTGAGGTAAACTAAGGAGTGTAATTAACCGGAAATAACGAAAAGGCTTTAGACATTCAATTACGGGTAAAGGAACAGGGATAAATGGAAAGTCAATCCCCTCAGCGATTATTCAAGTGTATAAAGAGCTGCGGTGTTTTCAGACAAGAATTACTTTTAATGGGCATCATCGTAATGAAAATTAAGCTATTTTCAGACATAAATAAGGCTAAGTGGGGAAACCCATCCCCGTGAATCATTAAATCTGTCAAAATTTTTTAAAATAACCCTCAGTGGCTCTGACTGCGCAAATAAAATCTGGAAATTCATTTTATTTTCCCTGCGAGTGCTTCGTGAAAAGAGGATGAAAGAAATTTTTTACCCTCTTCAACCATGGACGGTTAAGCAATGAGCTTATTCAGATGCCACCATCAGTTGCTGCACCTTTTCTTCGGGCTGTGGACCCGCACTTGGAAATAAGCAAATGTTGATCATGGATTTGATTAATGATCAGCGTTTTTCGTGCAAAAAAATGACTTTAGCGCTTATTTTTGTTAAGACAGCTCAAAGTGACATTTATTAGAGTCGAATGATTGATGAATAAAATCGGTCCAGGAAGCCTCCCTTTCTTCTCCCGTAAACCTTGCCCGTTTCAGCTCTGTTCTACAGTCTCCATCGCTGCGAAATCCTGCGGATTAATTAAAGCAAGTAATGCTTACATTTGGCGGGAAAGTTCTTTGCCCTGATACTTTGCTCTTCCACCCGTGTTATTTGCATCTAATTTGAAAGTGGTATCGGGATAAGGTTTTTGTTAGATGGCAATACGTGAAACTCGCGGATGATTATTGTTTCCCCTCACGCGAGTGAGTCTTCGAAATTCTCTGCACGGGAGGCAAACCATCCGGAAAGTGAGATAGTTCCTTTTACATGGTTTTTGACGTCGGAGGTTCGGAAATCAGGTATGACAGCGGAAACAATTTCAGAGCCTTAAGCGGTTAATACTCAGCTTAAAAATCTGTCGGTCTGGCCAACTTCATCTTCGGGGGGGGGGGGGGCTGAGAGCATGAAAAACCAGCAATTTCACTAGTTGCCCTAATGAAGTTACCCGGGGCACTCGGCAACAAAAAAAAAAGCGACCGCTAACAATGTACAATTTTGTGCAAGTCAATTTTTCGTAAAATGTATTAGTAATGCCCGAAAGCGATTTTGAATCATTAGATCCGGGATACTGGGCAAGTTCGGCGCCCATTCAATTTCCCGGATGCTGCCGTTTCGGCAGAGCTCAGGGAAGGGAATCCAAATCGCTCCGAAGAATGAAACTCGTTCGTGGAGACGTTTGGACGAAAACTCCATAGATTTTTACTAGTTTTTCGAGTTCCACTAAAAAAATAACTGATTCGGTTTTGAATGATACGCGTGCAAGGAGCAGGAAATCTGAATCGAGATCTTGTATCTTGAATAAATTACAGGTGAAAGTTAAAATAGTTTTTTATACATCCAAAATAACTTAAGCTAATTTTAATATTTTTAGTGAATGACGAATTAAAGATGAATTTTTAATTCCTTTCATTCGTATTGATACGAATTCTTGCGAAAGACATTCATAAAACATCACAATTTTCAATCAGTTACAAAATGCGCAACATCTCCAGGTCCAGCTATTTCATTAAATGAAATTAATTATATTGGTATTTCTGAAAAACTGGAAAAAAGGGCTCTAAATTCCCTCGTTCGGGACATTAAACTTAATCCGGTATTCTACCATCTAATTAAGATGGATTAAGATTGTTTAAAATCATTCTATCCGCTTACAATGTAATATTAACATTTAAGAGAAAGAATTATTTGACAAGATGCATCTTTACGAATTTAATATTAAATGAAAGTAAAGTTTATAACATTAAGTACCTGTTTGGGAAACATGCGATTTTAATGCAGTTGTCATTGATGCGTAATGTATATGCATATCTGTTATTTTTAAACGTTTTAAAATATTAAGTGAAAGCATAATGAGCTAAAAACAGGACATGGATCTAACGCTGTTCTATGCAAATATTGAGTGTATTTTATTGATGGCTGGAGCAGCATGGAGAATGAATAATTTTTGTAACCGAAAGGTCAATCACTATAATGCAGTAAATAAATCTGTATGACACAAGAAACCAGAAAATATACTTCCTGTTCATTTAGTTTTCGCTTGTATTAGAGTGACGCATTAAAGTGAAACGTATAATACATAGTCAGGCATTCATCTGAAATCTTGGTTTTCATGAGAAAATAAGTCAGTGATTGGAGGAATAATTTAATATTTGAAAAGTTTCATGCCTTTGCATTTACACGAACCATTCCCTGAATGAAAACAAAATTTATCAATTTATTTGGGTTTTCAGATGAAATCCTAAGGCATTCTGCCCATTCAATTTGATGCAAAGAGAACGAATTTTAATGGAAATTTAACAATTCCCTTAAAATTTTCTAAAAGGGAATAATTTTAGCTCCGCCAGATAATTGTAATTTATTCGAATATTGACGTTCGTGGGATTTTCCAACTGAAATTCGTATTTGCTGCTGCGAATTCATGCGAAGCCTAAAACAAGGCTTTCGTTTCTGTAGGAGTCGTCTGGGTTGGTTGTGAACGCATAGAAATAAAATATGTTCTGCCTCGTTGAAGGAGAAGTTCATTCGCCATGTAGAATATTTCGATTCCGGGTCGAAGTATTCGTTCTTTCTGGTTTCCTGCCCTGGAGGCTCGTTGACTTTCGCGGCGGAGGACACCAAAATGCATTGAACATGACGTGAAAAGTCACACAGCTTCGATCCTGTCGCCTTATTTTCCGAAAGCGAGTCACGTAGATTGCAATGAAAGCGTGTCTCAACCGGAATTCTGCATGCCCCTTTCCGACAGTAAGACATTTGTACGTCCTCCTGCAAACTGCACTCTTCTTCAGTTCGAACTTTCACCGATGCTGCCCTCATTTGTTAAATGCTTCTTTAGACGTACGAAATTTCAGCATATACCTTCAGATGATTAATAAATGGCCGATTTCATCATTCCTGTAGTGAGGAGAGGATTGCCATGTATTGTACCAGACCTGAGTATTTTTTGTATGCTTGCAGCTTCTTTTTCAGTAAGTCTCGGCTTCGGCGACTGAAGGCAAACTAATTCGATCGGGGAAAATCCCAGCGGATTAGAAGAAATAATGTTATTGTCCTCCAGGTGACGATTAAAAAGTTTCGAAATTTTAATTCTGTCAATTCTGTTTATTACATTGGCAATCAGAAGTTCGAGGACACTTATTTTTAAGCAAAGTTTATTTATACAATAATCTCCGAGTAGACTTCCAGCTACAGTACGTGCATGCGACTCTACCGGCTCTTGGAGCTGCTGCCTGGATGTCTGACAACTCATCATTAATTATTCCAGACTAAGCTTTATTCCACATGCAATTCCCTTTTAGGTCTCTACTCTTCATGCTCCTGAATTTTCCTGAACTTAGGCGTAATTTGAAGCCGGCAGAACAATTAGCTGTGCCGGGCCTCCAGCAATATTTTCACGGTCCCAACACCATCGTGACTGGCTCTCGCCTACTTAGTCCTTACCTGGATGTTTTCGACGTGAGTCAATGGGCGGATTAAGACGAGCCGTGTCAGACATGTCGCTTTTATTTCCATTTTCCAGTTTTACTAGTGCTGCCTGAGTTATGGGCTCTGGAGGAATCTTTGAAACGGGACCAACATTCGCATTGGTATTTGTGATTTACAAGTTTGTATGTCTCAGATAGGGACCCGGATTAAAAGCTAAGTGTCTGTTTGCCAGTACGTTCGATAATTGCTGCGGTTGCACTTGTCTCACAATGTGTGCCGCAGTTGAAAAGCAATATCCTTAAATTTGAATTTTTGGCTAATGCCGGTATTTGCTTAATGTTCTCTTTCAAGACTTTTAGGACTTTTATTACTCCACACATTCGGTCGATCTCTGTATTTTTGCGTTTTCTTTCTTCTTTTTGGTTTTGTGGTTGCAACTGGCACCAAGTTGTCAGGTACTGTGACATCTGAAGTGAGGCAAGAATAGTTCTGGAAATTTTCGAATTGTTACTTTTATTATTATTAATATTAAAATTTGGGTTTCAAGTAAAAAAGAAGTGGAAGTGAATTCTAAAATGTATAAAAATTAAAACAGAATGGAAAACAATTTTGCGGCACAAAATATCGAATACGTATAGACATTTATAGAAATTACCCCAAAGAACAATAAATGTAATAACTGTATCTGGACAAAAATACTCTATTAATTCATAGATAAATTAGAAGGTATGCTGAAAGATTTCAAACAAAATAAAATAATTTTAATAGATGATATTATTGTTGAATTAAATTCACATAATGACTGCACGGAAAATAATAAAAAGCAATTTAGGCTCAACTCAACAGTAAAATTGGAGAGGAAGGAATGAGTTTTGAAATAAGAGAAACTGATTACAGCAAATAAATCACTTTTAAACAAAAAAATTGTGAAAATGAAACAAGAGGATATATATCCTACGTAGGACGAAATTATACATCAGACCGTGGCATAAAAGATATAAATTCTGAATTTTAAATTAATAGATTTAAATATCGACCATAGAAACTCAAGTAAAATAACATGAATGTCAAAAGATCAACGCGAAATAATACTTTGAGTCGTTATGAATTCTTTGATGAACAATCATTAAACGATTTTAGAATTATCTCGCGACTAAAGATGAAAAAAAGGAACAAATTTACTCAGACAATATAAGGAGATGATAAAATATAAAGAAAAGTATTTTTAAAATGAAAAAGAAACGATAAAGCAACGAAAAAAGAAAAAGCTATAAGAAGACTAAAGATAGAGTAAAAAATATTAATCAAGAAAAAGAAACATGAAATAGGCAATAGAATTTAATAAGGCAAAAGGAAATAACGGAAAAGTATAGAACGTGGTTCAACGAAATGTCGGGGAAAAAAAAGTTAAAAAAGTAGAGGAAACAACAATGAACTACATAAAAAAATGAAAATCCTCAGCAAATACCTGAAAACTTTGCGAATATATTCGAGAACCGAATAACCAAAAAGTGCTTCACTTTGCGGAAACAAAATGAAGATCAACGAAGACAAAAATATAAAATCTCCGCTAACAGAAATAGACGGAAAATAAATAAAGAACAAATAAAGCACGTATTAAAGCAGTTTGACGTCAGAGAATCACAGCGGAAAAAGATTCTAGCAAAATGATGAACATCGAAATATCAACAATTTTTGATCCCCATTATTAAAAACAATATAGATGCCTGAAAAATTTAAAACTGCTATAATAAGGTCTTCGCAATAAAAATGTGGGTTAGGATTATTGTAGGCAATCAATATTAAAAAATACAGCAGGAAAAATCATTGGAAAATATATACAAGGACAGCTCGGACTGTCGTGCAGTTACATTTGAAATCATAAATAAGGGAAAAATGGGGCTTTTATAAAGAAAAAGTCGGATAGGAGGTCTGCGAATTTTCGGATAACAAGCTGGAAAGTTTGGAAAAAATGTTTCTGATCCGCTTATCGCCTGCGAGGGGTATTTGGATGTACTGTAATAACAAACTGGAACTGGACGAAATAAAACGAGGAGTCTTAGAAGGGAATACTTAAAAATAATGTACGAAATTGGCGAGTAATACAGAAATTTAAGACTCGCGGAAAGTAGATCAGCACAAAGTCGCTCTGCTGCTACAAAATTTGTTTTACATGCGCCATTATTCGTAAAAATGAAGTTATCCGCTTATGAGGAAGTCCTACCATGGGCGAGACACGGCGAAACGATTAAAAGATAATGACGCACTGCAAATTTGAACACATTCAAACAAAATTATAATTAAAAAAGAAAAAAGAAACTTTACATAAAATCTAATGACGCAAAAAGTGCAAACGGAAACATCGCGTTCCATACAAAGCTATATATACACGCAGAACGAATGAAACTGAACAGAAACACTGCAACGGCAATGATTCGGGATGTAAAATATAACAACCTTAGCAAACGGGCATCAATTATAAAAAAAGATAAAGAAGAGTTATGTATATAATTTGCCGACGCCCTCACATTGAAAAATATATTGCTTTCCGGGATACGTTCAATCCACGTTTAGTTACGCAGAAATGCACGGGAACAACGCACAGAAAATAAGAAACCGGCAGGAAGCTCGAGGAATCAAAGCATAAGAACGTCAATCTCTTACGAGAACTTCAAAAACTGGTGAGACGCAAATGTATTGTTAAACTTACTGTCAATCGGGGAAAAAACCCTAGGCAATAACAATAAAAATTAATAAATAATCATTGCGATGAGACAGACACAGAGGGCAAAATAAGTGAAGCGTTGTGCAGTTCCATTAATTAAAAATAAATGCAGAAGCACCGACAATTACAACGGAAGCGCTGCATGAAACAATAAAAATAAAAGCCAACATTTAAAATTAAAATCGCTCACCCTCATATAATAAATGCAATTCTTAATGTGGCGAAATAAACGAGCAATACATGCATGAAATGAGTAGCATAATAATAAAAATCGTAATAGCCAACCCAACGGAGATCGATTGGCTGTCGCGAAAATGGCACTTTATCCAGTATAAGTGCCACTTGTGTGGCAAAGAAACAGGTTCACTTGATCTTGCAGTGTCAAAGGAAAGTCTCAAGAAATTGTTTTATTTTCTTGCACCTATGAACAAAAAAGCGAGTCCATTTTCAGTTTTCAAAGTTCTGCAACCTCCCCTGCTTGTCCCCGTAAATTGTAAATTCCTGTTTAGGTGAAACACCTCCAGAACATGTTCGCGTTTTCATTCCAGATCGAACGCGGCGCCTGGAATTTTCGACGGAGACATTTGTTTACGCAGGCCGGTCAATGCCGCAAATTTAACAACCGCACGCCGATGCGACGTTACGGTTGACACGAGAAAACCGTTCGCGTGAATGTTCGCTTTGGCATCCTCAAACGTTCACCCATTCATTATGATCGCTTCCAACCCTGAAATGCAAACACGACAAGAATAATCATCGCCGTGCGTAATTAATTACATAATAAAAGTAATTTTTGTTAACGTCACGAAACCAGTTCGGGATTTCGACATTAAATCCGCTCCGACTGCATTTGGTTTCATTTAATGTTTGTGGGTCCACTGGGAAACATCTCATTTTACCCAAGAAGAAATAGTTAAATGTCACTGTTTAAGGTGCTCCGTTTGCCTATGCAAAGTAGTCGAATTTACTACAGATAGGCAGGGCTCACGTGGTTCATCGGTTATTTGACGAGTAGCAAAATGCAAATTAAGCGTATTTAAGTGTTAACAACTGATATTTATGTGTAAATGCGAGTTACCTCAGTGGGGGGAACGCTTTTAAGTGGGTAATCAGTTCAACATCTCGCCTTCCTTTCCTTCATCCTCAGATGCAGAAATGACCGACTTCGGTGAGCTGTTTCGCACGACAGAAGAGGAACCATTACCCGTGGAAGGCGAAACAGAAGGTGACTGCGGTGCGTTCGCTCGATTCGATGCGAGATTGCGATAGGAAAATGTGCTAAATGTGTTTCGTGTGTCGCAGGTGATGTGCCGGAATGGCTGAACGGTACCTTGGTGAAGTTGGGTCCAGGCATATTTGACGTCGGGAAAAACTTCGCGGTCAATCACTGGTTCGACGGCTACGGGGTGCTAATTAACTTCCAAATAAAAGATGGGAAGGTAAGTTTGTCCTTTTCGCGAAGCATTCCTAAGTTTCGGTCAATCATGGTCTATTGACGCTACGGCTCATATCGGCGATGAGCTTGAAAACCAATTTGTCGAACATTGTCGATGACTTTGCCTCGGGTGCGCTTTTGCGTCTCGATCGAGATTTCGGTGCATCCGAGTCAGGTGACGAGGGGGTCGTCCACGCAAAAGGAACGTGTCGGCATGCGAAATGCTATTCCCCCGTCTGAAAAGTGGGGAAAACCTGGCGCTCAAAATGGCGTTTATGGGCAGATAACTTCAATAATTTTGGCAGAAAGGATTTTTCCAGAAAAAAAGCATCATCGGCAGTAAAACACGCTTCCGTCCCGATTTGGACCAATGAAGTAAACTTTTGTTGAATGCCGATCGCATCATTGTAGCGAAATTATACTGGGGAAGGACGGTTTGCTGGGCTGCGTTTTCATTCGTCCGGACAAAATTCAGAATGTGACGGAATGCATTTTTCTTGAAATACAGGTAAAATTCATGAAGAAAATCCTTCAGTCGGATGCTTACAGAAAGGCGGTGTCCAATGGAAAGCCCGTGTTTACGGAATTCGGTACGAAGGCATTTTCGGATTCCAGCACCTCGTTCTTCTCGCGCTTGAAGGTAAACATTGTACGTTATGGTTAACCAGCAAAACAATGATCAAGCGCCTTATTCGCAACAATATAATGATTCCTTATATCGTTAAGCTTCCGGAGCTAACAGATAGCGACGCCATAAATATTTTTCAATTGGAAGATTCGATTTTTGCCGCTACCGAAACGAATTACATGCGAAGAATTGATCCATACACTCTGGAATCTAAAGAAAAGGTGAGGAATCGTCGATCATTTTGTTCGGGACATTAATTGGATTTCTGTGTTCTGAATTTAATCTGATTTCTGCTTTTCAGGTCGACATCGGTAAAATTGCAGGAATTTCTTGGGCGAGCTCGCATTACACCTGCGACGATTCAGGCACTACGTGGTCGGTGGCAACTTCTTTGGGTTCAACTGGTCTGCAATATCACGCCTTGAAAATACCGAAAGCGCCGGATGGAAAATACGAAACTGGTAAATTACTGTTTCGCCGCATTTAGAGGAAGCACGGTTCAGTGTGGCCGAAAATTCAGACTAATCCTTCGCGATTTCCAGCGCTGAAAAACGCCAGGAAAATCGCCAACATCCAACCATCGTGGAAGCTGGGCGTCTGCCATTTTCACAGCTTCGGAATGAGCAGGAACTACCTCATTTTCGTTGAACAACCTATGGTGATGAGCTCCATGAAGCTCCTCTCAATGGCAATCAAGCCGAAATCCCTTAGGGAATGTATGGACTGGTGCCCAAAGGATTTGGTAAGTTTAAAATCGGATGTTTAATAGTCAAAGCGATTAACTTACTTTTTATACGATTCTTGAAAGAATCGGATTTACGTCTCCTCAAAACATAAACCAATTTCATGGAATGGGACTCGTGGTGAATATAGTGAAAAAGTTTACTCAAAAGCCGTGAAATCAGCTAAGAACGACAGAAGGAATATTTATATATTGGTTGTTAAACTCTGGAAATACCACTGTGAAAACTCCAATAAAAATTCTTTTTAATTAATACTTTTTGAATTCATCATGGTCTCAGTTTATCGTTCACATTTGTTTATATGGAGGATATAATTTTTGCCATATTAGTAAATACTAATATTCCGGTGGATTATCAGGATAAGATCGTTTAATCAGGTAGTGTGTGCTAACAATAACAATGGAACACGTTGATTAGTGTCACGTTAATTCATGGATTCACAACTCGACATTTAACACTTTTTTTTTCATTAATTTTCTTCCTTGATAAAATAAATAATTCACCAGTAACTCAGCAAGAGTTTATTGGTGAGGACTAAACTCAAAAATTTTGCCCCGTACTTGCTTATGAATCAATTTTTCAAAATTTACTTTCGCAAACCGCATTAGCCTTTTGTTCTGATTCAATTTAGATTTCATAATATCATTATAATTACGATTATAAATTTGATGTTTTTCCATGTTATGAAACTTCTTTATATTCAAAAAGCCTTCAAGTATTTCTGAACTTATTTTTATGTGTAATATTACAATGCCAAGTATCAGCCTGGCTTTGAAAGCCTTTTCCAAGGTGATATTGCGGTGAAGTAAAGCATTATTAATTTTCACATTCAATGGCGTATTTTGAGTTCAAATGAATTATCCTGTTATTTATATGTTATATGATATAATGGGCAAAATGTTCATATTCTTTTCTATTGACTTTTCTTCGCTTCAAAGCTTCTTCATTAGCAGCCTTTCTTTAAATATATTCACTGAAAAAACTGTATTATGTACTTTGACATATAAATATAACTGAAATAAAATTTTCCCATTTTCCTTATATTTCTCTTCGTACCATTGGGAATTTCATTTCTTAAAAGTGAATTTTTTTTAATTCATTCATACTTAGAATGAAAAAAAATATATTAAGTAGAAAAAAAATAAGCCGAATAAGAGATGGTTGACTTTTCAACTGCCCTTTCGGCTCAATGTTTTCTACAGTTTTCGCTGAGTTCAAAAGGCCCGTGCTTTGCCTTGAATTCAATCAGATATAACTGATAGATTTAAAATATGTTGACAGAAATATTATACAGAAAGAACAAGTGCTTTAGAATTAATGATGCAAAATATAGTGATATTATAACATGAATTGAGAACTAAATTTATTTTTCAGAATCGTTTCATCATTATAGAAAAATCAACGGGAAATGTCTGCCAGATAAAAATCAGGTCGAAAAGTTCATTTTTCACTCTCCATTGCATAAATTCCTTCGAGCAAAATGGATTTGTACGTACTTTAATTTTATATCTCCATATGTGATTTTTCGAGTGGTTATAAATAAAATCCAAGAGAGTTTATTTATAATAATGGAAAGTTTGTCCCAGAGAATTCCACAATGAAGAATTCCTTCATTTGAAATTTCGAAATCCATGTCTCAGCAGTTAAGCCTCTTTTATGATTCTCACTTTTTAAATTTCAGATTGTTTTTGACACAATGGCACATGACAGTCCCGAAATCATTGACAAGCTTTATTTAGATAAATTGAGAAAATCACAGTTTGATGACAAAGATCCAGCTTGTGCAAGGCGTTTTGTTATACCCGAACCTCATCTGATGGAGGTAACTTAAACAGGTCAATTTTCATGGATTCACAGAGCGAGCAAGCGACCTAGACTAATCATTTAAATATTTTAGAAACTTCCATCAAATGAAAATGTTGTTACTTTGGATACTAGCGCGACAGCGGTTAAAATGGAGGATACTTGGGTACTCACGTCCGAAAACATCACTTTAGAACAAGGCTATGAACTGCCGTCGATTAATCGAAAATATGCCGGAAAACCCTACAGATACTTTTATGCATCTGGAATGTATGATCCAGGACTCTGCAGGAATGCTGTAAGCAATGAATAAGTGTTAAAAATTAATTATAAACATTAGTACTTCCCTCTAGAACTCTTAATTGTTCCTCGAAGCAATGTGATTCCTATATTTTCGTTCCACGTTCAGTTTTTATATTCCATAAGAATGATTTTTTTTCTAAATCCTTTACAACTTTTTAGTTATCGGCATTGTTTTCATCTTTATCTTCCATCACTGGTAGAATGTAATAGAGCTCAAGAAAATAATGTCATGGTTTAATTCCTCTTTACATCTACATTTCTCTCGCCCCTCATTTTTTAAATAAATATTGGAATTTTCATTGAACACGGATTTGATTTAAAACGATCTGTGAAGAATTAAAGGCGAAACTGGGGACATTCATGTAACTTATTACTCATAAAAAAAAACTGCTTTTCAGTTGCTGAAAGTTGACACAAAGACAAAGGAAGTGCAAACATGGAAACTGAATGAATATACCTATCCCGGCGAAGCTCAATTTGTTCCAAGACCGGACTCAACGGAGGAAGATGATGGAGTATTATTAGCAACAGTGACGGATGTTAGAAAAGATCACAAAGATTTCCTTCTGATACTTGACGCTAAAACAATGACAGAAATAGGAAAAGCCAAAACAGATGCTCATATTCCCAACCTGATTCATAGTTTATACATACCGGAAAACGTTAAACTGAAAAAATAGTTTTTGTTTCATAGTATTATATTCTTTAAAAATTTGTTTTGTTTCCGTATCATTCGGTGTGAGTGTGTTCTAAAATGTTGAAACAAGAGTAAACATTTTAACTTTTAATTTTAAAAAATTGGGAGTTTTCTGAACAGGTATTTTGAGAAAAATATTTTAAATCTCAGGCAAACATTGAGTTTTTGATTAAATTTTTACTATCAGCAAACGAAGAACTACTCAGATATTATTCTGTAAAGTATATATTATTATGCTCCTTTTTAAACATAATTTTTAACAATTATTCTAACATATGAGAAATGCAATAAGGGCATCAATATATCATGCGTTATATCATCTTCGTTTTTTAATATTTTTAACTATAATTTCTGCTAAAAATTGTGAAATATTTTTGTACTTTGATAAAATTTGCTCATTAATAGAATTTTGAGAATTAATATTAAAAAAACTTAGCAAAGTTTTAAACTTGATGTTTAGGTTTTGATTTATAAAGAAAATGAAATTAAAAAATAATTATATTTTGATTAACAAAATTTACATCATATATCGCCGTAAAGAATTATTTGAGTTTTCAGATTAGAATAATATTGCCTTTGTTATAACGTTTTACTTTACTAACTATTAAAGATTTCATAAAATTAACATTAAAAGTAAAAGGAACAAAGGCAAGTTCGCGGTGGCGCACACTCTAAGAGAGCTGCATTCTTTTTTTTTTTTGTTTCACAGTTTTTTCAAATTTTAACAGAATGGGAGGTTTGTAAAATATTTTGGTTTTTTTGAATTCCAATATGAAAAATGAAAAAGGTCAAAAATCGTGTTTTACTGGGAATACACGACACGATAAAGAAATTACGTTTTGGAATAATATTTCTCTTTTTACGGTGAAGACTAATTCAAGTGAAAAATAATTTTGTTGGTTGGTCTATGAAATATAAATATTTACTAAGCAACCTTAAACTTCGATCAGAAAGCGATTTGGAAATATGACAAAAATAAAATGAAATAAATCAAATTGTAGCCTAGGTACAAATTGCTTTGTTACGTAATTTTTTTTTTCCTGAAGGAAAAGATTTAAAAAAAGGTAGCAATTTGAAATGAAAAAGAAATCATCCTCCGGAATTTCGGAAATTATCCTATCGATACTCTGTATTCGAAATTTCTTTTGCAAGTATCTAAATTATTTTCATTTTTTCTTTTCATAAATTTAATGAGAAATTTAATTAATTCTTTCAGAGTAAGTGTTAAGGTCATGATATGTTTAACGTAGTTATTAAAAGACAAAAAAGTGAAAATAAATTATTATAGTAAAGAAAAATATATTTATAGTAATATAATCCTCATATTATGTAGCTTACATAATGTTCATATATATATATAATAAATAATCTTAAAATATTTTTCTTTTATATGCTTTAAATAATGTTCTATGTATTATCCCATTCATAAATTTAATCGAACGTGGCAGAAAAAAATAAACGTTTTCCAATTTGGCAACATCACAGTCACAAGATTTTCTAAATCACCTGCTTTTAATACTGTATTATTGTTTTCAAAAAGATAAATATTTTTTGTCTACTAGGAATATCTAGGAACATATATATATAAATTATATTATAATAAAAATGGCTCACTCAACAAATGCAGCTGCTATTAAGACTATACTACCAGAATTACCCGATGAAAAAATAGGTACGTTTTAAAAATTTAACAGTTCAAGTTTTTGACAGCCTGATTTGAGAGCTCAGGTTTCATAATAGTTATATTTAAATTAATTTAATTGCATTCACTTTAATTTTTGATGAAGAATAATTTATATCGAAACAGAAGATTCTGTTTGAATTTCTTTTTTACAATATGATACAAAATTTAAATTTTTGCTCTCTTAAAATTAAATTATTAAATCTAGAATCAAAATATGCTTGTTATTAATATTTCTAATTCTTTCAGAAATTGCTTTAAATATGGTCGTTATAGGTTCAATTAAACTGCATTAGCTTTTGTCTGCAGAGATTTGAAAATAAAGGAACTGAAATTTCAGTTCAAAAAGAAATTGCAACTGAAGAATTGAACCAATACTGTAAAATGATTCATTAAATCATTTTAGCATCATTAATTACTTCATGTTTAATGTGGAACTAAATAACCATAAATTTTTAAATTGCTTAAAATTGAACCAAATTTTTTCAGATATGTTAGCTGCTACAAGTGTACTTCAGCAGGAAGCTTCAGAAATTAGAACAAATAGAGTTAATTGGCAGTCATATTTACAGTAAGTTGCTTAGCAGTTTCAATAGTTATTTGTATTTCTCTTATCTATTCTACATTTCATTTAATAAATAATTACCCTACCTTTAGGTCACAGATGATTTCTCAAGAAGATTATAATTTCATTGTGGCATTTGATAATGCTGATGCTGCTGGTCGTTCAGAAATTTTGAAAGATAATAGGGCTCAATGTGCCAAAACTTTTCTAAATTTGTTGGGACATGTTTCTAAGGATCAAACAATACAGTACATTCTTGTGATGATTGATGATATGCTTCAGGTATATTTTATAATTAATCCCATCATACAGCTCAACCATAGCTCCAGTAGCTTCCAATTCATTTGCAGTACATATGATGTTAGATAGACTGATACCTTCCAACACCAGCTTAGTGTTAGATATGATAGCAGTTAGAGCATATGTAATTCACATTATCAATAATTATCTTTCCATTATAATTACTTATTATTATTATCATTATTAAAATAAACAAGGTGAATTTTCTTTTTTAATAAAATTTGATATAAATTTTGAAAGTGTAACAATTAATGTTTCAGGAAGACAAAAGTAGAGTGGAAATTTTCTGTGAACACTCAGCCAGGAAACGTGAATCAGTATGGGGTCCATTCTTAAATCTTCTAAATCGTCCAGATGGTTTTATTGAAAATATGACTTCTAAGATTATTGCAAGGATGGCCTGCTTTTGCCCTGATCTAATGGATAAATCAGATCTTCATTTTTATTTAACTTGGTTGAAAGATCAGTTGAAAAGCTATGTAAGTTTGATGTTGAAATTAATTTTAAATTGAAATTTATTCTCAGAAAATTTTGAAAAATTATGTAGAATTTTAAGAAAAAAGTAAATCCTTTTTTAAATTTTTTATTTTGCAATAAAAATCTTGTACCCATATCATTGTTCATTATGAACATTATAATAGTATTTAGAATATAATTAATTTGCACCTTATTTTACTTAGCACATTTAGTATTGCTCCTTTTGCAAAGTGATAAGTTTCTGCCATTCAGAAAGCTTGCTTTTTAGTGCTCTTTTTACAAAATGTATTTTCTGTAATTTTTCATATAAAATTATGGCTTAAAAAAGTGCTTGGGGAAATATTTTTGATAAATGATTTTCTATACTGTTAAACTAGAAGTTATTTTGTAAAAGTTTTTTACTTCAGCTTTCATTTTGTATTTTTTCCAAAGGTCCATTTTTTTTTTACATAAGTTTTTGCTTTTACTGCCTTTTTATCAAGAGCAATATAATTTCCTGTGTTTAATGTTGAGTTTACTTGTGAGTCTCCAGCACTTTGGAAATTTATCTGACTTTCTTTTTTATAAAAATGAAAAACTACATGGAATTGCTTATTTCTTGAAAACATTTTTTAAAAAAAATGTTACTTCTTTTCTTTATCCATCAATATTCTCTATTAAATAACATCTTTCTAGAATATTATTATTCAGTATATAAGTGAATAAATTTTTAAAGATTTTCATTAAGTATTAAAATAACACAAACCATCAATAATGAATAATTATTGCTACATATTTGGCAACCACCTTCTATTTGGCAGCCTTTTAATTTATTTTATAAGACAACTGTAAGTTTAAAACCTTTAATATGAATTAATTATGGTTGGTTAATGGAGATTTTCTTTTTCAAAAAGATAAAAATATTGATTCAAGCTTTTTAGTATATATTAAAAACTTACTGAGTATTGAAAAAAATAGAGTTCATTAAATATTGAAATGAGCAAGAGTAATTAAAAATTTTTTTTTAGCTTTAATTTGTATTCATGAAAAAGTGGCGGAATCAAATTAATCTTATTATATTGATTTTTATAACACTGGTAATAATTAATAAGTAGAATACTTAGATGAAATAGATGAAAAATTTTATTTATGCTTCTTAAAATAATAATAATAATAAAATTAATAATTATTAGGTTTCATTTAAGAAAATGGAATTGTAGTTGTAATGAAGAGTGAAAAATCGTGTTGTAAGTGTTAATTGTGAATTATAAATAATTTTTTTTCTAGCTATATGATTTTAGAAAGGTTGTTTTCTCAACTAAATGCTGATAGATCAAGAAAAGATTTAGGTTTGAAGTAAATTATCTTTTAGCAAAACGATTCAGTTCGTTAAGAATATTCACAGAAGTGTTGGGACCACATACATTATTTTCTATTTCGTTTTTATATGTATATTTTAAGCTTTTGTTTGAAAGCTTCATAAAAAAAAAAATTTGTGTAATCTCAATAGCTCAATTTCATGTTATTTTTTTTATGAATTTAGTTTTTAAAAATGAAGTTTCTTATTTATGCAATTAATATGTGCCTGTAATTAGAACATGGTTTTGGCATTTTTTGTGTAGATTAGTATAAAATTAGATTTTTCTTGATGAAATCTTTTTAATGACCCAGTCTTCGTTCTGCTACTTTTCAACAGGTAGATCTGAATTTTCAGCCTTGAATTCTGTTGATATTTCGAGTTATTCGATAGAATAATCTTCTGCGAACTTTTCACAATCCATAATTTTCTACTCTGTTATTGTACTAAAAGTTGGGTAGGATTCAATGCGAATTTCAAATTTTTCCCGTCGGTTCGGAGCTTTTTGCTTTGCGAATATTAACAAATGAGTCTTCGTGATTAACAACTGAAAACGTCTTTTTTTTGTTTTTTGTTTTTTTGTTTTTTTTTGGCAAAGGATATTAATTTATAAAAATAAAAGTTAGGGTACGAAAGAAAGTTGAATCGTTAATATTTTTAGTTGGAATCCCTTTCGAATGACGATGTGCATGCTATCGTGAAGTCTGTCACCTTGTCACCGGACGACGCCGAAGACATAGCCCATGGGACCGTTGTTAACGTCACATTGGAGATGATGGTTTGTTTGATTCTTCAGTCTCACCGAAAGTGTTTTTCCTATGGTTTCTAGACAACAATAGGAAATTAGTTTGTGAGGAATCATAAAATATCTTTCTAGCTAGAGAACATGCTAAAACTTTAAAAAGGCACATTTATTGTTTCTACACTTTTAATTTGAAAAATTAAATATTTTTTTCTGTAAATTTAAGAAAAATATCAAATAAAAAATTTTCAACGTACTGTTATATGTGATACCGTGAAGTGATTTTCCGAAATTTGAAAAAAACGAATAAAATAATTAATTAATTTCAGAATAACGAATACATGCAATCAGTGGCTCGTTGCCTGCAAATGTTGCTTCGCATCGATGAATACAGATTCGCATTCGTTTCCGTGGATGGTATTTCCACTATTTTAGGAGTATTGTCAGGTCGTGTTAACTTTCAAGTTCAATATCAGTTAATTTTCTGTCTGTGGGTGCTAACGTATAATCCACTTCTTGCTGAAAAAATGAATAAGTAAATAGATTTAGCATATCTTTGATTCATTAATTTATTTTACAAACCCCTGTTTTATTTTATTTTCGAATTTCGCAGGTTTAACGTCATTCCCATACTTGCTGACATACTCAGCGATTCCGTGAAGGAAAAGGTTACGAGAATCATTTTGGCAGTGTTTAGAAACCTGATCGAAAAGCCGGAGGATCCCCAAATTTCAAAGGAGCATTGCATTGCAATGGTTCAGTGCAAAGTATTGAAGCAGCTCAGTATTTTGGAACAGAGGAAGTTCGACGACGAGGATATTTGCGCTGATGTGACCTACCTGAATGAAAAACTTCAGGCATCTGTACAGGATTTGAGGTTTGTCAAACCGTTATGAATATCTTTTTAAATAATAACCACCGTTGATTCCAATTTTATTCTATGTTCCAGCTCTTTTGATGTATATGCTACGGAGGTTAAATCTGGTAGATTGGAGTGGAGTCCAGTTCATAAATCAGCCAAATTTTGGAGAGAAAACGCAGGACGCTTAAACGAGAAAAATTACGAGTTGTTGAGGATTTTGATTCATCTTCTGGAATCTTCCAGAGATCCGTTGGTGTTGAGCGTTGCCAGTTTCGATATTGGAGAATACGTCAGACACTATCCTCGTGGGAAAAAGTAAGTATAAAATATATACGTACAAAATGAAGAAAGTTTTTTACATGCAAGAAGAGCTCATCGAATGGTTTCACTTATTATTTCCAGTGTCATCGAACAGTTGGGAGGTAAACAGTTGGTGATGCAATTACTCGGGCACGAAGACCCGAATGTGCGATACGAAGCATTGTTGGCAGTCCAAAAATTGATGGTTCATAATTGGTACGATATATTGTTGATAATGCATGTAGGTCATTAGTCGACAATTGGTTAGAGAATAGAGTTTGCATTCCGTTTAAAGAACGAATATCCAAAACTCACTAATTGAGTTTAATTCACAGGGCAAAGGAAGATATAAAGAAACATGTAATAACGTCTAAAGGAAGAATAACTTGATGTGGTTTAAAACAGTCAAATTTTTAGGATGAATCCGGATAAGAATCTTGTTTTAATCTCGAACCATTCCCTGAAAAGTAAGATCCTTCGTATCCTGCATTCGCGGGGTAAAATCACTGACGTTGTTCTTTAAATGTCCTAAGTGTCCTCCTTTTGCTTTATTATTACTACAGAGAAATTTGTAAGGGTGATATTGTAGTAGATGTTTTAAGATTCTAAAATTACAGTAAAAGGAACAAATTGAATAATTATTTTTATAGCACAGTATTTGGGGTGGTAATGTGATTTTAAAAACTAGTCTCCAAGTTAATAAGTTAGCTGGTTTTCTAATATTCTTCCATATTCATAATGTAATAATATAATATTATTTGAAGGGAGTATCTTGGACGACAGTTGGAAAAGGAGCAGACTCAGTCATCTTCATCGGCACCGGGAAGCATGTCAACAGCTAAAGCGTAAAAATCGTGTAAAGGCAAATTATTAATTAGGACTTCATTTAGAGGAGTAGCCAAAAAATAAAAAATTATTCATGAAATTTGTTTTTAAGAGATATTTTTATGTAAAAAAGCTTTTTAATTTATATACACACTTATATATAATGAGAGAGATATATTTATCGTGTATTTAATTTTATTATCGTTTCAATTGCAGCGCAGTAATTTTTAATTCAGGGAAAGATTCGTAATTATTTTATTTTATTTTTTGTTAATGAATAAATCAAAAAATTTTTAATAATGATACTTAATCAGGCAAATTATTGCGATTTCGATTGTTGAATCGTTTGTGAAATCTATCGACTTATTAAATTGAATTTAAAAGTAGAAAAATTTCTATCGATATTATTTAAAAAACTATTACTTTTAAATAGGCCGAATGTATAGTTAAAAGAGTAGTTGTGTACTGGATTTTTTTCAAATGTACTTCATAAACTTCTAGTCAGAATTTGTTAGGGATTCATGAAATTTTTAGTAATATGTAAATTGACTAATTGAAAAGCTGATTTTTATAATTTTTTTGTGTTTATGGACTTTTGTTAATTAATTGGTTGCGTATTGAAAAAAATTCCTTGTTGTTTTCCATCCAATAATTTCTAATTGTCCAATCTTCCATATTTTGGATATAAATGTATATTATCGATAGTATTACTTGTCACATAAGATATTTAAATTTATCATGTTTATTTTGTAAGACTACATTCTTTTTTTTTAAATCGCGATGATTATCATAAAGACAGAAATTTAAACTCGAATTCGGCGTTTGAAATATCTTTTCACGTTCGCTGAAAATGAAGAATGTTTAACATTTAAAAACGTGAAGAATATAACTATCCGTAATTAATTACAAAATACGTTTATATGTTATCCGTTATTCTAATTCTTATTTATTAATAAATACATTATTGTAATTAATTATCCGTATAATTTTACTTGGAACAAGTTAAACTTTCATTTGATTCTCGCGTTTCATTTAAACCTTTCGTTGCTTTTGATCCCTCCTCCAGTACTTTTCTTCTTCTTACATAGTCTTATTGGAAATTTTTCAATTGATGTTAGAGTCGTTTAAGCAATATTTTTTCGGAATTTTGAAATTATCATTTGTGCATTGTCTTGCATTTATACTGGCTTTGCATGAAATGAAATTTAAAAAATAATATAATTAAGCGCAATGACTTCATCAAGGCCCTTATAGTGAAAAAAATATATGAAAAAGAATGTAACTTTTTTTTTTAAATAATAAATGTGATTATTACATTCCAAATAAAATTAATTTATTATATGACTGCAAAAAAAGTTTTCCTATATATTCATATATATATATATATATTTATATGCATATACATAAATAAATCAGTGCTGGTATATGTAAATCAAATAAATGAATGTATTTCCATGTAATCTAATTTGTAATTTGATAAATTCACCTAATCAATACTGTGAGTATATGATTTATTTTAAAGAATAAAAAATTATGTGTTACGAAATAGTTTTCATGACTGGTTTGAAATAAATTTCCTGAATAGATTCTTGGAGACATAAATAAAAGGATAGGAAAAAAGCCATCGCCCTTTTCAAACTAACTATCAATTATCTATTCAATTAATTAACAATTAATTGATTAGTCATCCATCAATTTTCGTTTAGAATTTCTGCAACCTAATTTTTATTCTTTTTCATATAAATTAAAATAAAATCTGAATATTTTGTAAATGTAAATCCACATTTAACAGAAATCCTTATGAAAATTAATGAATGTGATAGTCATTATTTTATGAATAGAACGCATTTTCAGTTTACAAAAACTACGAATAAAAGGAAGCAGAAACTATTACTTTTTAACTCAAAAATAATTTGATTTATACTCAAAGGTAAATTCTACAACATCAATATATCAGCGTACAAAAAATTTTTATTACCTTGCAAGAAAATCAAAATACACAATCACTTTTTGATTTATAAATAAGTTACTGAAATGAGATTCGTATAAAAAATTTTATAATCAAGCGAAAATATTTAATTGGCACTCGACATATAAAATTAAAGATCAAATTTCAAAAATTAAAACTGAACAAAAAAATATTTTTTTGCAGAATCTTAACTTGTAGAACAATAGTCGTATTAAATAATGAACGTGGCGACTGACTTTAATAATACGCTAGAAACAAACTATGGATGGCCAGCGTCTTTTCCGAAAAATGCTTTCTAATAAATTTAAATAATTTGGCGCTTCAATCCCAGATTATTATTCAAAATCTAAAACAAGACTCTCAAATCATGCCTACTATTATAATTAGTATTTATAATAAAATAAATTTGTAATAACAATAAACCACTAATAAAATATGAGATTTCTAATAAGAAAAACAATTTCTACTTAGTATGAGAAATTAGAATATTTAATCAGAAGAGTGCTTTGTAGCTATGTTCAACATAGGTCTCAATGTTTTATCCATTAGATAATCTACAGATTTATCAATTGGATGAACAATAAATGGTATACTAGAAAGGCCAATTGCCGTTGTACTCCATTTTGCTGCCATGGTTGGGAGCGAAGTTTTTTTTAATGAATATAAAGTTAAGGTACATATTCGATTGATTGTAAAACCTAAGGAAGAAAGAATCAAATTTTAGAGAAGTTTGATTTTTGAATAAAGCTAGATCAAGGTACAGCACCTGGAATGACAACTGATGCCAGAGCTTGCCATATAAGAGTATCTGCTGCTACTGAAATTACTTTTTTCTTGTTATAATGAGTTCGTTGTTTTTCTTGCTTATCTGCTTTGACAGTTTTGTCCATAGTATCTGCCAACACATAGAGTGAGGCGATGCCATAGCTGGCGTGAACTATATATTTATGAATAATTGAACGAAATGCCTCTCCAACTTCATTTGCGTAACCTGTAATTTGAAACAGAAATTACTTCATTATCTTGATGCCAGTTTTCCAGTACGCACAATTTATCTATTATTTTTTTAATGGTCATTAATTCTTTTTGAATGCTATAATTTTATCCCACTATAGAGTCTCAAATTTAAATTTATCTTTTCAGGTGCAATAAACTTTCATATCCATTTTCAAAATTCCAAAATTTACATTGTAATTCATAAGGATTGTTCTGCTTTAGAACTAAAACTTTATTAGTATATTAAGAAAAGTATATACTTGATTAAATAAGTAGAAGTTTTAACATAATAATGTCATTTACATTACATGAAGATGAAATATAATTTGTACCGCAAACGTGAAATCATCAAAGTAGTGCAAATCCTCTTTTAAAAACTAATTTCCGTAATGCAATAATGTATGGAAAGCTAAGTTTATTCAGTTACAATAACTATTTTACACTTCTGCATGTGGCTGCTGATTTGTGAGTAAAAATTAGCCATCCCATATTTTGGCAGTTCAGCCGTTTGGTGTATTTACATATCACTTACTAATTGAAAACGCTAATTAAATAGAATTAATAAATCAAAAAAATCGTTTCTTTTTTATAATATTCACTTTGGAGAATATTATTTTGGAAAACAATTTTAAGTCTTCCGATAAATTAAAATTCAAAATTATCGAATCATTAATAGTTTGATCCAAATTTGATAAACACGAATATCCTAAAGAGCACATCATTTAGAAAACTGCTTCGCAACAGCTTCATGTACTGCTTTCATTTAATGCAATATTTTCTTGCCTTTTTATGTGTTATGAGACCAATAAAATTTTATCTATTTTATAATAATGCACAATTAATTGAAGATTATTTGTTCGCATAATAATTCTTGAAATAAACTTTTCCCTTTTCCTATCTACCCAATTTTTCTAAATAAGAAATAATCATAAGTTTATAGTGAAGGAAGTTAATTAAAACCAGATAATTATTTTGCAATTTGTCGAAAAAATTGTTCGTTCACCCTACAGAAATATGGGCTGCATTTAAAACTAAAGACTAGTAAAAGTGTCATAAATATAAATTTGAAATAAGAAGTGGATTAATTTAAAATCTTATAAATTTGTAAGTTAAATACGAAAATTCTTACGTAACTGGACAAAAATAAAAAAAAATAAAGCATAAAAGAAAAGTATTGAGATTAAAAATTGTTTACCATTTATAAGGTCGGAGGTCGAAGCACATTTGGGAATTTTTAAGAATAGGAAAATTAAACGCAAATAATTGTAAACCAAACAATTATCTGACAAATTTTAATTTGAAATTTATACAAAATTATGTTTTTATTGAATGCTGTCGTCGACCAGGGTCTTTTTCACAGGAATATCATCACCATTGACATTGTCATCATCCTTTAGTTTTCTTTTCTTCATCTTTTGTTTCAGCAGTTCTTCCGCGCTTCCTTCTTCTTCAGGTATTGTCCGGATATCCAATGTACTGAAGGGAACAATGTCGATGCCGTAACTTCCCATGGTTTCCCTCAGCTTTCGAGACTCCTTTTTCATCTTCATCATCTCGGAAGATAACTTTTTTCCTTTCTTCTTTTTCTTTATCAGTTCCGAATCTGTTACTTCTGCTTCTTCGGTTTCGTGGATATCCTCGTCCTGCTGCACGGATGAGCCGCTTATAGTTCTCCGCCTTTCGTTCGTTTGCACTGCTGTCTCCGGCATTTTAATGTCGAATAAGTTGCCCAGCGTAACAAGCTGCCTACGACTTTTTTTATTACTTAAAATAACATTAACTTCCATCATTTTGTTAATTAATTTCTTCCACTGCGGTTGCTTTTTAGATTCCGATCTATATTTTTTGAAGGATTGATTTGCAAAGTTTATTAGGAACATGATCCTTGTGAAAAAAGCGAGAAACATTTTCTCGTTCGTTTTGACTTTCTTGCTTTCATAGTCTGTCAAATAATCGATAAATTTCGATATGAACTGGTTTTCGGTAGAATTCAATTCGTTGTAAATTTGTTGATTTCCCGAACTGTGGAGTTTACTGTTCTTGTAGAACAGTTCCAATAACTCGACAATTTTCATCTTTTTGAACAGCTTTATAGTGGGATCTATCAACAAATCGTAGAGCATCGGAATCAACTTCCAGTTCCCCTGCCAGGCGGAACGTAAGACCGACTGAAATAGAGTTATCGGCAATTTGTTATCTCTGGAGTGGAAAAAACTCTCTAGGAGGGAAATGTAATTGGAAACAAGGGGAACTTCAGGTTCGTTGTTCGGTATCAAATGCGAACATCGAACTAAAAAAGTGCAACAGTCAGAGATCCTTGGCGCCATTTCTATAAATATCATGCTTGGAATTTCCTTCCGACTCAGCAAAGCTTCGAAATGATCGAGTATCAATTTCTGATCTATATTTTCGGTGTCAGGAAACTTCTTCAATGTTGATAGCTTCTTAAGAATCACGTCTACCCTATGTTGTAATGGTCTCTGATTAGGATCTTTAATGGACAATTCGAGCAGGTTAAATAAGGGAAACAGCAAATCGAGACATCCACTCAAAGGAGGACTATTCGTCAGATAGATATCGATCAAATCTAATACGCGAAAGCGGAAATGCAACAGCGCTTTTTCTTCCTTTGTCTGTTTTTTGCTTGGTCTCCCAGCATTAGGTTTGAACATCTTGAAGGCCTCTGCTAATCGCTCGTTCAGCCTCCGCTCTTCCGCCTCGTCCATTTCATCCATATCTACGGACTCCTGGTCGGTAAGAGCTGCTGACATTCCCAGTGCGTCCTTTATGACTGATCTAAACTGATCGTTCAAAGTGATATTTTCATCATTTTCACTTTCGGTTAAGCTCGAATCGGATTTTTCTTCATCCTTCTCCTCCTCGTCATCATCGTCCTCATCATCTTCAAAAGCATCGGAACCGTCCGACTGCTCGTTTAAAATTTTGTTGCGAGACTGGGGATTAAGAATCTCGATTATCTGATGCAGCGCCGATGATGTTATGTGTTTAACCATTTGAGGAAAAACTAAATTGCATACAACATATCTCCAAAGCTTATTATCTCTAGATAGCAGTGACAACATCAAATCCACAGTCACTTCGCTCCAATGCAAATCTTCAGCTTCATTTTCAGTTTTATTTTTCTTTCCATGCATATTTTTAAGTCTTGAATAACATTTTAAAAGTTCTTCAATATTGAATTCAGCTAATTTGCTATCAGAAAATAACTGCAAACCCATGTGTATCATTAGCAAATGAACTGCAATGAATAACTTATCTTTAGATTTAAGTTTTTGAATTGTTTTAAATACTCTGCACCAAGACTCTTTAGCACTCGCAGATAATTCGACTATGCCATTCTCAATTTTATCATTAACGTGAAGTATTAGATCATCTAAAAGCTCTAGAACGTTCTCCAAATTAGGCATTTGCACTTCAATAGCTTTATAAAAGCAGTCTCTTGCACACTTTTGAACTATGGAATGATGTTTAAAATTTTTGATAAATCCAGTATCATATAAAAATTTTATTTGCTCTAATTTCCAACTTTTGTTGCTCTTTACAGATGGGTGATTCAAAAACTTAACAAACATATGCAATGCGTATTGCTTTTCATTATTATTCCAGTCTTCACTGTTTCCTTCTTTATCAACAACTTTTTTTAATTCTCCTAACACCACATTTCGATGAATATCTGTCAATTCCATTAATGAACTCGCATTCAAATGCATTATCAATGACTGAATGCACTTTGTGCCTGTTTTTTTTTCAAATTTCATATTTGCAGGATAAAATAACAATTTTTCTATTGTTTTAAATCTCACTGAATGTGACACATTTTCCTTAATCAAAATATTAACAAGCAAGTCCAATGCACATCTTGCTAATACATGGATGTCATTACTTTCTGATTTCTTTGTTTTGTTAAATGTTAAAACAATTATTAAGGTTTCTATAAATTTTGGGATAAGCAATTTTGGAATCAATTTTTCTTCTTTTAAGTTTTTTAAAATAAAGTAAAATAAAATTGTTGCTATATTATCTTTAGATGAGCTTTTAGTTTCACTATTACTATTTATACAATCTGTCCAAAGTTTAAGTAAGAGTTTTTTATTAGCCACTAGCATTTGACAAATTTTTTCATAAACAGTATCTTCATATCTAATGTGACTGTTTATTAATAGTAATATAATTTTTTCAACAAATGATTCAAATGAGTTTTCAGTTTTTTCAATAAATTTATCTACAACTTGTGGAAATTTATCATGACAAACTAATAGAAAATAATAGTTATTGAAATTTGGTTCTCCTAATGTTTTAATTTCTTTTTTACATACTGGCCAGACTGCATTTTTAAAATCCTCTTCATCAACAGTTAAAACAAGATCAATTAAAAATTTTTGAGTAACTACAGATAAGTAGTTTTTCGTTTTCCCAGTATTTATAAACTTTGTCAAAATCGTTTGCTTCTTGTCGTTGGATAAACTGAAGAAAGTTCCAGATTGTATGATGGCACCACAAATAAGAATATAGCCTGCGTTCAAAGCCCCTTGTTCACTTTTTGAAAAATTTCCCTTTGATTCAGCATCCAGGATATCCAAAACTTCACCGGCCGAAGTGACTTCGTACTTCAAAAAACAGGTTAGTGCAGCAAATGAAGCACACTGAGGATATAAATGAGCTGATGTTAAGCCTCTTATAAACCGTTTCAAGCAATAGGACAAATTACCACCAGTTCCGATCGAATACCCTCCGTCACAAATTGAATTTATTACAGAAGAAAAACATTTCTTATTTCTACCCTTATCACTAAATAAACTATTGAATGCGGAGAAAACTGACTGAATTTTATGCTTTTTGTATGACTCCTCATCCACATGATTGCTATCCATACTTTTAAATGGATGTCAAAAAGCGTGTGACTAATAAAATCGCGTATTGAATTGCAAACCTACTGACACGTCTTAAGTCCAATGATTAGAAGCATGCAAAGCGAATTTCACATATAATTTAAAAATTAGAAATAAGTGAAGTGAATCAAAATAGCTTTTAAATAAAAATTAATTTTTTACCTAACAGCCTAAAATTTGTATCTCGATATAGATCCTTTTCATCCATATTTTTTATCTTAATGAAAAAAATTAATATAATCTCCTTGCCAAGTGCCACTTTTTAAAAAGTGAAAAGTGGCAGTAATGATAATGATCAATTGTCTCGTGATCTCGTGACAGTTTGTAGCTCTAAAAGAATGGTCATATTCGGTTTTTTAATTTCTTTTGTTTTTTGTTTAGGTAATTTAAATAATGACAGAATCTGATTATTTTTATTTTATTATGTATGTTCGTAAAATAATATTTTTCTGTTATTTTAGTGCAAGGGGAAGGCGAATTTGTTATTTTTCATGCTCCTCCTTCCATTGAATTTAAAGGGGATGAACTAGTCGAACAAAGTTTAATACCAGATATTTGCTTGGCATCCCTTGGATTCACCACGAGACAGGTAGTTATTCATTATAGTTCAAAAATTTCTATATTCTACATTAGTATTTCATTCTGTTATAATAAAGTTACAAGCTGCTTTTAATTTTCATTGACAAATTTAAGTAAAATCTACTTGATATATTTTTTTAAGCACACTGCTAAAGCCTAAGCATTAATATATTTTGGTTTATTTTTTGATGAATATCTTTTATATTATTTGACACATTAACAATCTGTTCGTGTATTAAGATTTAAAACTTTTGTTGTTGTACTTTTATAAATAAAATATTGTTTTCATTGAACTGAAATATGAATTCTACTACTCTAGGAATCTGATTGGCAAGGGTTTAGAATATTAGATCCATTCAATTTTGCTGAAGCCATAGTCATAGTATATATAGAGGGAATATCTGACTTAGGAGCATCAGAATATCAAAAATTTCCATTAGAAAATAGCAGAGATGAAGAATTTATTTTTCATGCAATTAAAAGTGAAATTATCAAGAGATTCCCTACAGAAAATAATACTTTGCTAAGATTTGAATTAGGTTATAATGACAATGATATAAGTGATATAAAAACTAAACATTTAAATAAAAATGATGAAGAAGATGCTTATTTTTTGCAAGAATTAAAAGATTTGAACACATATTCATATAAAGAGAAGAAAGATGGTATTCCAGATTTGTTTTGGTTTGTTTTAAAAAGTTTGCACAATTTGAATGATTTAAAGGGACCCAATAATCCAAGTACAATGGAGGCTAAGGAAAAGGTATGAACTTATTTCTCATTAATTCTTTGCAAGAAAATTATGTATTACACCACTTATTCTGTATTAATAAACAACTGAAATAATTAATGATTTTATATAATTTGTCATTTTTATACAATATTTAATAGTCTATAATTAACTTTATTTTTAATTTCACAGTTGAATGAAGCTTTATATAAACTTGGAGTAATGTTTGATAATGCTTATGATAGTAGAGTTTTGGTTGCTGCCATTGTTAGTGATGCTGCACATACTAGACGAACAAGAAGTGCTATAGATGAAACTGACAAATTTAAAAATGTATGTTAATAGAACTTAATAATTATATCCATTAATTATAAGGGAAAATGATATTTTTGGTCTTAAGTTATGAGATTTTATTGGTTTCAGGGAAGTGATGTGAATCCTGCAATACAAAGTAATGAAAATTTTCCTGCCATTTTCAACATTATATTATGGTTTTCTGTAGCTTTAATTTTATCACTTATTTCTGTTTGTGGTGAGTCTTACTTTTGAGAATATTTATGAATACAATTTGTAATAAATAAACACACATATATTAAATTTCTGAATTGCTTAACAAAAGTCAGAGGCTAAAGAAAAATCTGCTAAGGTCATGAATTTAGTAAATATTTTAAAACAAGAAATTAAATAAAATTTGGAATATAATTTCAGTTTTTATTGCCTCCATGGATCCTGGTAGAGATTCAATCATCTACAGAATGACCAGCAACAGAATGAAGAAAGATAGTTAAATAATAGGAATAAAAATACAATATTTGTCTACATAATGATGGGAAGACTCACTGTTTAGGATGTTTTATATCTATTTAAGTAAAAAATTCATATTTTTGACATACTATTCTGGCACTAAAATATTTTAACTTTAATGGGGTTATATTATATGGCTCTTTTTCTAAAATTAATTTTTTTTAGGAATTGCAAATATCATGAAATGTCACTCAAAATACCTTAAAAAAGTAACAAATTTGTAAAACAAGTTTAATTTAAAAACAGAAACATATTTCATTTTTTTTTAGAATTAATATTTAATTATTTTATTAAGTTTTTGAAGATTTAATTTATTGTCATTTCATTTTGACTTGAAAAAACAATGATTTAATGTGCTGAGAGAGAGAGGAGATAATGATTTAAATAAATTTCTCTTATTAGTATTATATCCTTCAACTCTACTACTTTTCAATCCTAGAATTATTTTAATAAGTTATTGATAAAATGTGTACTTATATTGATGTAAAGTTTTTGTGTATATTATTGGTTTACATATTTTGTACATTTACAATATTATCAATATACATAAACAATATAAGTACCATATATATTAACATATATATGATGAATATTGTGCATGATTTTGTAAAAAATATTACATTTAGTTTCAATAAATTGAGAATTTTGTTATAATACATTTTAAAACGTTGTAAAATAATCAGAAAAGTTGTATTAAATTAATTTATTGTATATTTAAATTTTCATAAATAAAATATGTACAATTTTCCATTCTTATCGTATTTTAGTGTAATTTGAGGCGACAGATTACAGTGATTATAACTTTTAGAAAGTTAAATTAGAGTAACAGTATGGTTTGTTTGAGATTTTAATTGATTGAAAACGATTGTGATGCAGAGAAAAAGTGCAAAGGTGAAATTTTAATAATGTTAAAAGATAGATTTCTAAAAAAAAGTTTGTAAAAGAATTTGGAAACAACTAATTTCACATCACGTACTATATTTCTCAGTCACGAAATTATTTGAATATATTAAATCAAACGCCAAAATAGTGTCTACGGATTTTTGCAAGTCTCTCTCACTGTAAATATTAATCAGTCATATATACATTCAGTTTATTCATGACAACAGTAAATTTTTTAAAATTGTCCTTTCATGCTTTAAAAGGGCCAAAGCTTCGTCACTGTTTTTTTATAGTCTTCATTATAAGTTTTCTTTTTAACTTTTGTTACTATATCTCCTATAGATTTAGCCAAGAAAATACTTTAAAATAAATATTTTTCTTCTAAATTCAATGAATTTAATGAACAAAATTCTCGATTGAAAATTTACAGCGACATATTTTCTTAAAGACATACTAGTTTTTTTAAATCAGATATGTCTGTACTAAGGACAATATTTTACTGAAGAATAAATTCAACAACTTTATATAATCTATAATAACCGAAAGATCAATTCCCTTTTACGAAGTTACTAAAGTTGGAGTTGAAAAAGTATATCTTTATCCTCAACATTTAGTTTATTTCTTCTTCATCTTCAATTTTTACGAACTGCTGCTGCTGAGAATTAACGTATATTGTTTTGTTTTGCTGACCGGCCTGAAAAAAAAAGTCAAAAATTACAGTGTGGTACGGAATATTTTATATAATTAAATCATGAAGCATTTTTTTTGCAGATCAGTGATTTCGAACTTTTCCGTTTATATTCAAGTTTCACCTTGTAATCTTTTCATAATTTAGGGATCAATAGGTAATAGGCAGTGCCTACTTCACTCAAAGAAAATTGAAATCTTGAATTTTGATTTTATCAACCTAAATTATTCCAAATTATTTGAATCCTTTGAAAACTATAAATTTACTAATATAATTCTGAATATTATCAATAATTTATTTTCAAATGATATAGTTAGTGTTACGATATTCATGCAAATAAAAAAAAAATATATATCTTGAACAGAGGATACAAAATAGAATTTTTTTTGAATATAAAAAAATAATTGATTTAGTTAAAAAAAACCAGGCGAATTTTGCAATTTATGTGCTAGCAAAATGTGAAATTCAACAAAAGAAAACTGTGAGCTACCAAAACAAGTATAACATTCATAAAAATACTGTTCTGTACCCATTACCGTAAGAATCCATTTCTGTTATTACCTGAGTAATAGCAGGACCACTGGAAATATTACTGGAATTAGCCATACAAACGACGACTACCTTTGTCATCTGTGACGTTGATGTAGGTATCTTCTGTGACGTGCTTCCATGTGATGACGTCACAATCTTCACTAAATTTCCTCCACTTCCCTGAGAGGAATAACAGGTATCGATTTAACCAAAAAATGTTTTTCTCTTAACTGAGAATATTAGTAAATTATTCAAAATAGATTTAACTGCAGAGTTTAATGTATGATGCGCAAAAAATAACTCACAAACAATGTTAATAGTTAATCAATTATTAGGAATTAATTAGAATTGCACGACATAAAATATTTACCGTATTTGGGGCCGGAGGCCTTGTAAGAAGTACGAATTTTTGTTGCTGACCACTACCCGACAAAGCAGGTCGAGTTTGATTGCCTGCTACGACTATTGTACGGGTTGTAGCGGGACTAGCAATGATGCTTTGTTGAGACGCCCTAATTGCTGTTGTAGCGGAAATTACCGAAGTGCACGGCTGACTTGTGGCTGGAGGGGTCATGCGAGCTTTCACTACCGCCGAGTGTAATGATGGTCCGAGATAACCAAATTCAGTGGAATATTCCTCCAAGTAATCAGGTGGATTCCTTAAGGTTTTCAGCAGAGGAGCAACAACTTTCTGTTTTAAAAGAGTTTTCAAAAAAAGTTTTACAAATATGCAGAAGAATAAAATTACATCAAAATGTAGATGAAGTGCGATCTTTACTAAACTATCATAAAAATTTAAACATTCATTGAAATCATATAAAATCAAACTTTTGATAATTTTTTTTTTGATAAATTTTTTATTGATGAAATCAATAAAAACATTTATTTACTGTTAGTTATACAATTTTCATTGCAGTAAGATTTCTCTCACCAAAATTAAATGTTTTATATGTCCAGCTGCTATTTTATCTGAATTTGATGCAGAGCTGTCATTACAACCTTCAAGTCTTTCACCAAGTGATTTAATCTTTGGTAATATTAATACTTTAACCACTTCACTTCCTAATTCAGAAAGTCCTTGAATTGCTCCATATAAGGAAGATAGAGGAGCTTTATCACTTTGAAGAGCCCGACTAAACAACCTTGTTATTCTACTTTGCACATTATTTGTAGATGTGTTGAAGTTATTACAAATCTGTGCAAGCAATCTTGATGCAAAATCTCTTAAAGCCCAATGGTTATCCAATTCAGGTCTCATACAAAGTTGTTTGCTGACAATGCAAGTGGCAACTGAAGGTATCAACTCATGCAACTGAAATGAAAAATTAAAAGAAAAGAATTTTCTAGATTTGAAACAAGATTTTAAAACTTTCTTTTAATATATATTATGTGTTTTACTCAAAAATTTGTGATTCAGATGTAAGAATTGCAGTAAAATTACATTATCATTATTATTAAAATTTTTATGAAAATAATAATGTATTTTAATAATTTAGAGTGCTTAAACTTTGAGTGCCTATAATCTAAATACTTACATATTTTTCTAAATAAAGAGACTGATTATCCAAGAGAGCTTTCACCATTCTCATTAAATAAATAAGGAGTGCTAAATTATTTTGAACTACATTAACTTTAACTCCCTCTGTTATAAAAGTGCACATACGGGGCAGCATTTCATGAAGACCTGGATCACAAGCTAAACTTTGCAATGCCTCAGCTCTTCTTCCTTCATCTGATCCTAAATATTAATCCTTAACATTAGCTTTACTTTTATCATAAAGAAATATTAAGTCAACTTAATTTCAATAAGAAAGGAATTATGTATGCTTTGGATTATTTTAAAAAAACAATACTTATAAAGATGAAGTGTTCTTCACAGTAAAAATAATAAAATAAAATGTTTAGTTTTAACAAAAAAAATTTTCACATTAATAACTTTAAATCAGTTTAAAAGTCTTAAAAATTTCAATATATGAAAACATAATTGAATTAATTAAATGAAAGATAACATTGTTCTTACCAACACATGCTTCAGTTATTTCCTTATAATATAATTGTTGTTCAACAGAGAGTTCATGAGTGGCTAATTGCTTTACATGAACTGTTTCCACATTTTTTAATTTTTGTAGCTTTCCAGTTGTAGGTTTACCTGCCATTTCTTTAGCAGATTGACTTAATTTAGCAACAGGATCAACACTTTCCAATCTCTGTGCATCTTTTGATACTGGAGGTGGATTTTCTGGCACTGCAGGCTGTACTCCTTCAATCACAAGCCAGTGTGCTAAAAATAAATTTAAGTGAAATTTAAAAAATTGAAACAGTAGATTTTTTTTAAAAAAAAAATGTATACTTTACTAACCTCTCAATGTTATTTCCAAAGGGAGCTTGGGTAGTGGAGTACTTGCTATTTCATTTAAATCAACCTCTTTTTCTTCAATAAAATGTAACTCTCTTCCACCACCAGAGGCAAATCTGAATGGTATATGATCTGGTACATAAAAGCCATATACTGGTTCAATATTTTTCATTTTTAGAGCATTATCAATATCAGATGTACATAGCTTTTCCCTTTTACCATGATGCATTAATTTAATAGAGTCCTAGAATAATTTTTTTATTAGTGTGATTTATATTCCTTAAAATTGTAGATTATACAACTTTGTAAGCACAAAGAACATTACTTCGCGAGAATACAAATTCAAAAGTATACGAAGAATTTTAAAGATTTTTTTACCTGTATTATCATTTTCAATTTATAAGAAATATCGTCAGATAATTCTTTCGCCGCATCATCAGGCAAATTACTTATTCCTATACTTTCAGCTACAACTTTCATCGATTCAACCGATAAATTTGTTCCGTAAAAATCAGGTTCTCCCATTTCAAAAGCAAGCCGACTATCTCCATTCATTTTAATTAGTGTTTTCACAACAGACTCTGATGACGTTATATGTAAATCAAATTTACAATGTTGCTAGATTTCTCTATTGAGGATTGTCTGATTATTCTGCAACCACGAATTTATATTAGTTCTGTCGTTTACTAACTTCAACATTTTGGAATTGTTCTTATTAAATTTTCGATGCAATTGTAAACTTGAATTTGAAAAATTCATTAATAAATTATAATTGAACACCCGGAACATTTAAACAAGAAATTTACTAATTTTTTGGCCGTAACAAACCATCTGCAATGCATTTCTAGACCCTTCACATCTCATTTCTACATCATTATAAATCTGTTTCATAAATTACACATCATGTTTTTGATAATCTATAGTAGTTATATCAAGAGTCAGGACTTTGATTATTATCTGTTTTATGTTTGATGGGTATGAAGTCCTTAACCTTTTTATTAAAACAATATAACTCATCCTTTTTAATAATTTTTTTCATGGTTGTTATTTTTATAATATTTGGAAACTATTATTTAATTAGATTCTTTAATAATAGGGTTCATGACATAATTTTATAGGATGAATAATAAGATTCTGATTCCCGTTAGTTCTTTTAAAAGCGCCTTTTTGTAGTATTAGGGACAAGGTGAAAAGCTTGCCCTTTATTAGTGTGAATGGTGGCACGCGTGGATATTTTAATAATATATGCCATTACTTTTAAGGTTCTATTAATTCCTTTCCCTACATGATGGTTAGATTTGTGAAATTGACTAAAGTGAGAAAAAATTTCGAATTCTGAAAAGTTTCAAAATTTTTTTTTTAACTTTTATACTTTCCTGTTTGAATTTTTCTTATAGTCTTCATTTTAAATTTAAATATCATATAAACATATCATATAATCAATCTATCAACCGGAAATCGTGAAATTAGATTCTTTTTTACATTTAGAATAGTATACGCGATTCCGGAAGTTGAAGCGCTGATTCAAAATTCTTTCACAATCATCGTTTATTTATTGAAAATTATTAATTTCTGAAGGCATTTTAGTTATTGAAAATGAATTAAATTTATTTCCACTTTTGATCCGATAATCAATTAATCAATTTGATAATGTATGGCTTAAATATGGCCACTGAACAGTTTTGCTATTTTAATTTGCATTAGTCATTTTTAAATTAATTTGTGGAATCATATTCTAGTTAATTTTAATATTAAACGTTTAATATATTGTTTGCAAAGTGAAAATAAATGAAAAAAATTTTTCTTAAAAGTAATGACATTATTTAGTGATTGTTAGCGACTAGCACGCGCGTTCGAGTTCGATTCAATGTAGGACTTAATGAGTTACAAATTAACTGCACTTGGAGTAACTGTCAAACTTCGGCCGATATTTTTAATCCTAATGGATTAATTAATTATATCCTTCAGAGCATTGAACAATATTATTTATTTTGTGAAAAGAAAAACATTTATTCACCGCTAGAAAGTTTACAATTGGTTTTAAAATTTTCATCGCTGTTGAAGATGAAGAAGCAAACTCAGGATTCTTTGTGCGTCTCATCGCAAATTTTAAATTTCATGCGTTGCTGTACATGCAAAAAAAATATCTCTTTAAGAGGGCGTAAGTCAGCTTTATTAAAGTTATAAAAATTCAAATTGTTTGCAGCGTATTAAAAACGGTATTTGAAATATTTATTTTTAGCTTTTATAAAAAAGCCTTCACATGGTATAAACAATTCTTAAATATTCATTTATGTCCTGAAATGCATATAAATATTTTATCCATTAATACACATAATGTTTTAATATAATTTTTAAGTCCAAAATCAATTGAATAGGTCAGTTTCTTTTTCAACTCTTGAAATGACTAGTTTATTGAAACAATATTGATCAATTAATTAATTGAGTGTAAAATATTTTCTGTTAAATTTAGTTTTTGAGATGAAATTTCACTATATAAGCAAAAGAAAGTTCAGTTTTTTAATTAATTTTTTTGTCATATATAAAATAAAAAAGTGAAAATTGTTGGACATGATATTCATGAGAAATTTATTTAACTTTTAGGTGTATTTGGTTTGAAACTGGCTCTAGTTCCATGTGGACATACTCAATGTGAAAATTGTTCTCGTGTTAATTCAGCCTGCAGTATCTGCAAAATCAGTTATGAGTTAGAACTAGATAAAACTCATAAAACATCAATAAATGCTTATTTAATGGGTCATTCTATTTTGGCCAAAAAAATATTTCCTCTGGAAAATTTAATGTCTTATAAAATTACAAGAAAACCAAATATTAAATCAATTGAACAAAAAGTGACACTTTCACAAAATTCCAATTATTCATGCTATGAATGCATAAAAAAGATTGCAACAAAGGGTTGTCAGCAATGCAAAGCAAATTTTTGTGATATATGCTGGATAAAAATACATTCTGTTGGAAAGATTTTGCAAAAACACATTTCTACAGAACCATTAGAGTATAATGTAGGTCATAATATAGTATGCCAATTTCATAATGTGCAGGATATAGAGTTCTATTGCAAAGTATGTAGAGAATACATATGCTCACTGTGTATTGTGTTAAATCATCAGGGAACAGGACATAGAGTAATTACTTTAGCAGAAAAGGTGAGATCTTTTCTTTGAGTATATTTCTTGATTTAAAAATTGAATAAGAAAAGTTTTTATTAACATTATATATGAAGGGAGATCTCTTAGAGACTTCTCTATAGATTAGAAATAATCTGAGAAGAGAACATCTTCATAGAGAGATTCT